>OVAN01000063.1:0-106348 GCA_900406275.1 Anastatica hierochuntica
TGGTGATGACATGTGGCAAACTTACTTCTTAATTAATGTATAGGGGATAGGGGATTGCATTCTCTGAAATTCAATCCCATATAAAGTGTGCAAGCTTTTAAATCCTTCACAATTAAGCCAACAAGCTTCCACCAAATTTTTTTTATAATCTATATAAGCAAATGGATTTGATGGATTTAACTTTAATCGGTTGGCCGGTTTAGCGCGTTAACCCATTAAAATTTTGGATTTTCCATGTGTTTATTAAAAGTATATATTAAAAATACGTACTCTTTGTAATATTTTTTTAGATTTTTTTAAACCTGAAAATAAAGGAAATGAGTGTATGCCTTATGTAATGGGCCGTGGGCTAGTGGGTATGTACAAATAATATTATTGGGCCAAAACAATTTAAAACCCAAAACGCAGCGTCTCGATATCACTATATCCAGTCACTGTTTCTCTCTCTCTCTCTCTGCGAGGCGCCATGGCATCATCTTCTTATGCTCACCTCTCGTTTCTCGCCGGACGAATGTCGCCGCCGTTCTACTCCTCCGAACGGGTCGTGTTATTGCCGTACAGAAGAGAATTTCGAACACGACGGTTCCGTTGCTCCGCCGGCCAGAGCGGCTTCTTCACGCGGCTTGGTCGGTTGATTAAGGAGAAAGCTAAAAGCGACGTGGAGAAGGTTTTCTCAGGATTCTCTAAGACTAGAGAGAATCTAGCAGTCATCGATGAGCTTTTACTCTTCTGGAACCTCGCCGAAACAGATAGAGTTCTCGATGAACTCGAAGAGGTTTTTCTCTGAACTACGATCTCTCTTTCTCCGTCTTCCTGAAGATCAAATTGTGAAAATTATCGTCTGCAGGCGTTATTGGTTTCTGATTTTGGACCGAGAATTACGATTAGAATCGTTGAGAGGCTACGAGAAGATATCATGTCAGGGAAGCTCAAATCAGGAAGCGAGATCAAGGTTTGTATCTAATTAAACAAAATGTGTAAACACAAGTACATGTTTAGGGATTAGGGTTTATAGATAGTTGATGAAAGAGTGAGATATAATGTAGGATGCTTTGAAGGCAAGTGTGTTGGAGATGTTGGCTAAGAAAAACAACAAGACAGAGCTTCAAATGGGTTTTAGGTTCTCTTTTGAATTTGGTTTCTGTTGTTTGTATTCTCTTTTGCTCTTGTTGAAAAGGTTATATGCAATGGTGTAATCAGGAAACCGGCTGTTATAATGATCGTTGGCGTGAATGGAGGTGGGAAGACCACATCTCTTGGTAAGGCAATGTGCATTGTTGGCGTAGAGTCGTTTGTCCTGCAATGTGCATGTGCAAGAGTTGCTTTTTGTTTCTTTTTTTCAGGAAAGTTGGCTCATAGGTTGAAGAACGAAGGGACTAAGGTACATCTTTCTCATGTTTGAAATCGATGAAACCGACCCTTTTTATTGTTCGTTCTCTTGAGAATTGGATGGGATATTAGAAAGTGGTTGCTCGAATAAGTACGAGAAATTTTGCAAGGATAGGTAAAATTGAGTATCAGTATGTTCATCAGCGATCATGCGATGAATTTGTCATAGGTATTAATGGCAGCAGGTGATACATTTAGAGCAGCTGCAAGTGACCAGTTAGAGATATGGGCAGAGAGGACTGGGTGTGAGATTGTTGTGGCCGAAGGAGAGAAGGCTAAAGCTGCAACAGGTGAAATGCGCTGTTTGGCTTATCAGTATCAATGTCGAGAACACACTAAGTTGAGCTCACTGTCACAACATTTTCTTTCGTTATAGTTCTCTCAAAGGCTGTGAAAAGAGGGAAGGATGAAGGTTATGATGTTGTACTATGTGATACATCTGGACGTGAGTATACAAGAGTTTGCTAGTTGACCCTTCAAAACACGCTTATGCATTGTTCTAACTGATCTGAAGAACGTTACACCTCTTTATTTAAGGTCTCCATACTAATTACAGCTTGATGGAGGAGTTGATTGCTTGCAAAAAAGCAGTAGGCAAGGCTATGTCTGGGGCACCCAATGTGAGTGTGCTTTTTTGCTTATTTCCTTGCATTGCCTTGCTCATATTACACTATTGGGAGTCTCTATTTTTCATCCGAGTTTTAGCTAAAAATAATGCCCTCGGTATTGTCAGGAGATCTTGCTTGTCCTGGATGGAAACACTGGGCTCAACATGCTTCCACAAGCTAGAGAATTCAACGAGGTACCATTCAAGACCATGTAAACATAAGTGGCTCACCAAGCTATGACGTCTTTTCAAAGTCTTGAGGTTTCTTGTTCAATTTCTCTTGCTCAGATTGTTGGTATAACGGGTTTGATATTGACGAAATTGGATGGGTCTGCTAGAGGAGGCTGTGTGGTAAAAACAAAAAACCCTCATAAATTTCGATATCCGGTCTCACCCCAAGCTCTTAGTTTTCAAATAAGTTACATTCATCAAAATTTGAACTTTGCATCGATCGCAGGTCAGCGTGGTTGAGGAATTGGGAATTCCCGTAAAGTTTATCGGTGTAGGAGAAGCTGTAGAAGATCTCCAACCATTTGATGCTGAAGCCTTTGTGAACGCTATATTCTCCTGAGGCCTTTTCCTACTGCCATCATCTTCTATTCGGGTGAGAGGACGGAGAGGCGCATGTGTTTTAACCGGAGATGAAACGTCCTTCAAAGTTTATTGGGAAATCTTAGGTCGTCAAGCTTCTAAAACGGATGCAAATTTTGTTTTTGGCTAAAGAGAGTGATCACTTACAAAGTCATGTATATTGTTGATGTTTGTATTGATATTGAAATTTTTTATTACTAGAGAATATTGTGAGAGCAAAGGGAATGACACATGAAATGCACTCGAAACGCTGCCGTATAATATTTTTATTATTAGGCCCATTTATAAAAGTGGCCAATACTTTTTATGAATACTTCATTTTCGGCCCCTATGCTTCCCCTAAATTCCACAAGAGCCCCAACTAATTTTTTAGTCAACATCCCAAAAAATTGATTTGAGAAAAAAAAACATAAATTGGAATGCTTTTACTTGAATATTCTTCTTTTTCTTTTTAATTTTCGTCCTCAGAATTAGGTATGAGCAAAATAATCGGAATCGAAGAATCGAACCGAAAGAACCGGAAAATAATCGAACCGGAATCGAACCGTAGTTGAAAAATAACCGAATGGTTCCAATTTTTGAGAACCGAAAAAAATTGGAACCGAACGGGTAACCGAAATAAACGATAATACCTAAAAATATCCAAAATACCCGAAAATATATCCAAAAATACCCGAACATTAATACCCGAATGGTTACTTAATTCAAACGGATCGAACCCGACCGGCCCGAAATCGAACCGAAATACTTTAGGAATCGAATGGTTCCAATTTTTGGGGAACCGAAAGAACCGAACCGAAACCGAACGAGTGACCAAACGTCCATGCCTAATGAGAATATTCAATATTGCGCAATGTTATTTTTACCATCGTGTATTCGGGAAATCGATCTTTACATCTCCTTGTGTATAAGGATTAATTAGGCACAATTCAACTACTTGCCAGTCCAAATCTTTAAATTTCTTATATGTTAATATATCAAGAAGAGAAATTTCATTAAAAAAATATCTGAAATTATCTAAAGATTTTATATTTGTTTACGTAAGAACAGCGAAAAGAAAAAGAAAATTCCTCAGAAATGTATATAGTTTTCATTTTTCAACTTTATAATATCGTATTTAATTAAGAAACTTTATAGTAATTTCATAACATAAAAATATATAATACTGGTAGAAAAATGATAATATAACACGTCACAATTATAATATCAACCAATCACAAATCTCTAGGACAAAAAGTGAAGGGACCATAGTTTAAGCGACACTCTTTCGTTAAAGATGAGATGTACTCCAATTTATATTCATTCACTCGTCACAATCTTCCGCCATTATCATCATCATCTTCCTACTTGAAAACTCTTCTTCCTCCTTTACGATCCTTTCCACTTCATTCAATGGCTGCTAAAAAGCCTGGAGTTATCGCTTTGTTCGATGTCGATGGTACTCTCACTGCTCCAAGGAAGGAAGCTACTCAAGAATTGCTAGATTTTATGCGAGAATTACGCAAGGTTTGTGATTGATTCGTTGTCATTATTTGGGTTTTGTTTATGCATAGTAAGTGTTCGATGAAATGCCTGTGAGAGAGTTTTTGCAGGTCGTCACTGTTGGAGTCGTCGGTGGATCTGATCTAAGTAAAATATCTGAGCAGCTTGGGAAAACAGGTACGACTCTGATCAGATCGGCAAAAAGTGTTAATCTTTGTGTAGAGATTCGTATTAGGTATTCAAAAGATAAGATCTTTTAGTACTTTTGATGAAGATGCTCTGTTTTTGTGCTTCTGCAATATGAATCCTTCTGATCCATCAACAACAAGGATGAAGAAAGATCCTTAAGTTTGTAGATTTGGAATATCACTTAACATAGCTGCTAATCTTTAGCTTTGAAATGTGTTTGATCTCCAAAGTCTTAGTCTTTATGTAACTTTCTTAAGAGGAAATGTAAGATCTGGCTCTCGACTTTCTTGCCTTGTGAGTCTCTTATCTGTTCTAACGCTTGTGTTGCAGTCATTAACGACTACGATTATTGTTTCTCTGAGAATGGTCTTGTTGCCCATAAAGATGGCAAATCCATTGGAATCCAGGTGCATATGAAACAACAGGACTATTCCTTATCGACATTGTTGCTTTGACTGTCTCTTTTGTTCCTCAATTGTTTGTATTTTTTTTCCTCAGAGCTTGAAGCTGTACCTTGGAGAAGACAAGCTCAAGGTAAAGTACACAATCATTGCCCCCTCATGTGTAGTAACATCTGTTGCGTTAGTGCTTCTTTGATTGATGGTGAAGCTATGTCAGTATATGTGTACGCGTAGTTCATAATAGCCTAAATTTGACGATGCAGGAGTTGATAAATTTCACGCTGCACTACATTGCAGACTTGGATATTCCCATCAAAAGGTACATACGAAGATCAACTTCCAGTCTCTAGTCATGTTCTTATTAGGGAGATCTTCAAGTTGTAAAAGATTTCTCCTCTTGAAATTTGTATTCACAGGGGAACATTTATTGAGTTCCGAAATGGAATGCTCAATGTGTCTCCAATTGGTCGCAACTGCAGCCAAGAAGAAAGAGATGAATTCGAGAGATATGATAAGGTAAAGGAAACCATTTAGTGTTGTTATCTATTTCTTATAGACATCAACTCTAAGCATTGTCACATTCTTTCTTTAAAGGTTCAAAACATTCGGCCAAAGATGGTGGATGTACTTCGTGAGCGGTTTGCGCATCTTAACCTTACTTTCTCAATTGGAGGACAGATTAGCTTCGATGTGAGTAGGAATCAAAATGTGGATCATAGTGATTTCTTATATCCAGTTCTTGTGTTACTAACTTTAGTTCCATTTTTATGACGCAGGTCTTCCCTAAAGGTTGGGATAAGACTTACTGCTTGCAATACCTTGAAGACTTCAATGAAATCCATTTCTTCGGTGACAAAACCTATGAGGTGAAGATCTCAACTTAACTCTCCAATTCTTGAGTAATTGTTGTATGATTCTCCGCTGAGCTTGATTGGTAAAAACATCTTTTTGACATTTGTAGGGTGGAAACGATTACGAAATCTATGAATCACCAAAAACAATTGGCCATTCAGGTCAGTTTGTTAGATATATTATCGGTTAATCTTTGTGTTGGTGACACTTCCATGACCAGTACGATTGTTTCTTTCGCTGCAGTTACAAGTCCAGATGACACAATGGCAAAATGCAAGGCTCTGTTCATGTCTTGAAACACTATCTATCTCAAAGAACACAATGTCAGAGTTTGATTCTTATTTCACAAAACTATCACAACTTTTGATTATTTACATTACAAGTACGTTTGTATTTCGAATTTTGATTCATAAGAATAAAGTATTTGGTTGTTTAGCTTTGTTTCAGAACAAGAACTGATTCTCAAAGTCTTGAAAAGTAAGATCAAAGAAAGTATCTCCTTTCAAAAAAAAGTTATGGATATTAAAGATTTGTTTACAGCAGATTCTCTCCAAAAAGCTTTAAACTTTACAAAGAATTTACAGAACAAAACAGCAACAAATAGTATAAATAGATTCACTTAAACAGAAAAGCATATGAAAACTTCAAATTTGAGACCTGAAAAGATCTCTTCTTACCACATTCAAGACTCAACCGCGGGCTCATGCTCAGGCTCAGGCTTAGGCTCAGGCTCTTCTTCTGCGGCTTCAGGGACTGCTTCTTCTTCTTCTTCTCCTCCTGCTTCTCCCTCGGGAATTTCAGCGTCCTCTTTAGGTTTCTGATCCTCAGAAGGCGGAGAAGGGGCACCAGAAGAGGCAGATCGACGGTGGTTAGCAGCAGCTTGATGGACATGATTGTAACTACCTTTCTCGAGAAAGAGCTGATTGAAATGGACTTTACAGTAGAGGACGCCGTTAAGAGAAGCGTAAGAAGAGTGAGTCAAAGGACAACCACTGTGAGCACACCTGAAGCAAGTCTTGTGGTAACTTTCACCTTCCATTGTTACTTTCTCAAGCGGATAAACAGTTTTGTGACAAGTTGCACATTTGTCTTGTGTTCCACTAAAGAACGAAGATAACTTGCTTGGAGCTCGAGTCTTGCAAGACATTCAAAATTTGTGAAAAAATCAGACTAAAGTAATAACAAAAATGAATCCTTTTAAGACTTATCTGTTCATTTACCAGCTGATCGTTCGTCTTCTCGTTCTTTCCTGTTGTAGTAATATGAATCATTGTTAACACAGATCGTAAAAACTTGAGCTTTGAAAACAGAACAGAACAGAGCAGAGAAAGAGAGAGACCTGTCTGAAAATTCTTGCTGAAATTGCCAGATTCTTTGAAAAGCTGTTCAAAGTGAGGCTTGCAGTAAAGAACTCCATCCATTGATGAGTAATTACTTATCTGTTATCAAAAGATTTGAGCTTTAAAGAAAAAAAAAAACAGAGTTTGAAACAGAGTAACAACATTCAAAGGAGGAAGAAAAATACCACAAGAGTGCCATTACAATGGCTGCATCTGAAACAAGATTTGTGATAAGTATTACCCTCTAATGTCAACAAATCCATAACATACACAGTTTTGTCACAAGCCTTGCATTTATCCAATGTTCCTGTAAACGCCATTGTTATATCTAATCGTATTCTCTGTTTCGATACAAACTTCGTTCTTTGTTCGCCGGACACAGAGTAAACAACGAACGAGAACACACAAGAAAAAACAGTTTGATGTTTCTCTCTTATTTATCAAAAGAAAAATTCTTGATTTGAGATTTGAGGTAACTTTAGGATCCAATGGTGAAGATTCAAAAGAGGAGATGCCCTTAAACTAATGTCCATCATTCTTCAAAATTCTAATTCTGGTTTTCTTAGTTTCTGATTCAAATGAATGAAAGGTTTCTCTTTTCTTTGACCATTTCAGCCACAGTTCTAATTTTAAACTAGAGGATGATAATGATAAATACTAAATGTTATGGGGTTATTTAAGAAATATAAAGAACTTAAGTGGCTTTTTTGAAAAATGTTATAGGAATCTTCCAACAGATTCATCTCGTCTCTGTCGATTGTGGGCTTGGTACAAAATCCGTATGATTTTTGGGCTTAATTTAAGCGGCCCAAAATGTTGTTTTGGCCCAAACTTTTTTAAAAAGCCCGTATAAAAATACGGTCTAAAATACTCGGTTTGTACACGGTTTAGACGCGGTTTGGCACGCAAATCGAGGTGATTTTATGTCGGTTACCATGGTATAACGGGGTCCGTTTTCCGTTCAAACGGGGCCCGTTTTGCGTTGACCCGTGTCCGTTTCGGGTTGACCCGCGTGGGACACGTGTACGATCCAATTTTGGAAACGAAAAAAATTCAAGATCTCCGATCAACAAAAACGCCGAGAGATTTCTCTTCTCCGGCAGTCTCGGAATAGCTCTGACGCTCAGCAACGAGTCCGAAACCTCGCCTCTTCCGTTATCTCGCTCCAATCCTCATCTCCCGATGCCCGAACTTGACGCCAGATCCGAATCGGAACCGAGTAACTTTAACGTTCGCCAAGCTTCAAATCTCAGAAACCTTTGTTTGCACTGGTGCGTGGGAGAAGATAATGTGCTTAAATCTCATCTTTAGGAAGATATGATGATAAGATTAAAAGAGGAATCTCTATTGCAGATTTGTTTAATTGACATTCAAGCTGTGAATGTCCCGAGAACTTCTGAGTCGTATCTACACAGGGTATGTTAAGGGTTCTGGCTTTTTGATCTATAATCTTGAGCACATTCTTGTTCTTTAGTTCGTGAATTGGAGTTTGCTTCGTTACTTACGTTAGGTAGGTAGATCAGGAAGATATGGACACCTTGGGTTGGCTGTTAACTTGGTAACTTATGAAGACCGCTTCAAAATGTTTGTGTTTCTTCTTCTTCATCCGCTTGTGTTTCTCAACCGAAATCATATGGTTTCGACAGGTACCAAACTGAACAAGAACTTGGAACCGAAATCAAGCCAATTCCTTCGGTTATCGACAAGGCAATTTACTGTCAGTAACTTTCTACCAGGCTAAGGCATAACCGGTGAGACAAATCCCTCTCCTGGCATCTTGACATTGTTAACTAAAGCCGCGTTGCACAGACACCATATTCCCGAATCCCGACAAATGGTTTTACCATTGTTTAGGTGTTTTAAGGAGGCAAATCATTCCGCTTTGGCAGTTACTAGCTCGTTCCAGAGACGAAGGCAACAACACTGAGGAAAGAAGAAGGCAGTATGGGCGGTTGATGGCGATGATAGCGGTTGGTTTTATCCGAAACTTTCAACCAGGTCCCGTTCGGTTTGGTTTGCTTTGAAGACTTCTTCTGCTTCATGATATGAACCTTTGAGTTAACCTTCTCTCAACTTTCATTCTCATGTTCTAAAGAAAACCTTCTTGCCTTTTGTTTTTGGTGTTTCTATATTTTCTATTACACAAACTCCATTTAACCTTGATGTTCCTTTGACACAAACTCACCAAAATATATATGAACAAACACAACAACCAAACAAACAAGCAAAATGTAACTATCAAAAGTTGTGGAATCACACAAAACGAAAACAGAGAAAACAAATTGTCACACAAACCAATGAACATGAGAAACCATCTTAGAAGCATCCACAAGTTGCCTTTGGTACTACACCAGTGGCTCTATACTTAGCAGCCATTTCTTCAGCTTTAAGAAGCTCTTCTCCTTTTTTAGCTTCAACCATTGCTCTCTTCTCTTCTGCTTCCTTGTGAATCGCAGCCACTTTGTTCTTCATCTTTTCGCCGTACTCTGCCTTTTTCTTCTCTAGCTTTTCCTCAATCTTCTTGAGTTGTGCTTCAATGGCTGCTTTCTTGCTATTCTCCCATGCAAGCACATCAGAGATTTTCTTTTGTGCTCTGTTCATTATCAATCATTTTCAAGATTAGTCTAAGAACTAATCTTTTGCTAATTTTAGAAACAAAAGTTTTACTTGTTCTCAGCCTTTGACTTCTCACTCTCTTCCCATGCTTTGATGAATGATGCTTTCTTCTCCTTATCCAAATCTGCAAGTATCACATCTGACCATAACACACATCATATATTAATGTCACATTATGAAATTAATGTCACATAATAATGACACTAAGCAAACAAAATATCATATATAACTTACCTCTATCGACCGAACCAGATGAAGTTTTCTTCTGTGTAGGCTCTTCAATGGGTTCTGCAAAGAACCTCACTTATAAGTATTAACACATTGTTAAGGTCAATGCAAATCTAAATTGTGAAAATTTGATTAATTGCAAATTGGTTTTGTTATACAAGTTTATGAATGTTCACACAAGAAGCAAAGTAGAGCACAAAAGTAGAGTTCAAGAATTTCACTTTAGTAAAAAAAAATTAAAGATGGTAACATTTTTATAAAAGGAACTAATACGCTTGGATTTTGAAATAGTTAAAATGTTAGTCCTTAATTGTAATTTTAAAAGAGTTAGGCAAACTTTAAAGGAACTAATCAAGAAAGCAAACTACTTTCTTAATTCATAGCTGTCTACAACTAATTGGCATGATTCCATTTGCTTTTGAATTTTGATAACACTAAATTTACAAGCCATATTATTTAATTAATCGTCTACCTTAATAAAAGAAACTATTCAAATTATAAAAACATATCAAAATCAAAATTTGTAGTTATATATTACTCACTCCATTTTTTTAGTTGATGTTTTAGACTTCGGCACACGGATTAAAGAATCACTAACTTTTATTCAATTTATTTCTTTTTCTATAAGAAGAGCATTAGTTACAGCAAATTTAACCAATAGCAAATCAAACCGTAGAATATTAAAAGTCAAAAATACTAATTAACATTAAATTGTTGCATAAAAATACAAAAAAATATCGTCTATTTAAAACAAAACAAAAATTTTCCTAAAACATCTTCTAATCTAATACAAAATGGAGAGAGTATTTCAAAACTTATTTCTCTAGAAACTTATTCATTGTAAATATAAGATTACGAGGCAGAATTTTTAGTGCCTAATCGGTGAGTATGTGACATGCTGATAATTACATACTAAAAACATTTAAATCAATTCCTAATACAATCAAACAATTCTCACAAAAGTAGAAGATTATCATATACAACGTAACAAAGACACACACACACATACGTGAATATAGAAAAAGCTTACTTTCGACAACGGCAAGAGCCTTGGTCTCGACGACGGGAGGTTTCTCCACCGCCACGTCTTTAGTAACTTCCACCGGAGCAGAAGTTGGTTCTTTCGCCGGAGATTCTACGTCAACTTTGGTCGTCTTTTGCTCCTCCGCCATTGTCTCTCTAACCAAAAAAGCTAACAAATGTTTATTTCTA
This sequence comes from Anastatica hierochuntica, assembly GCA_900406275.1. Taxonomy (NCBI): domain Eukaryota; kingdom Viridiplantae; phylum Streptophyta; class Magnoliopsida; order Brassicales; family Brassicaceae; genus Anastatica; species Anastatica hierochuntica. The sequence continues at coordinate 10,908 of OVAN01000063.1, forward strand.
TTTTCACAAACAGAAAATAGAAAATAAAACAAATTTTTGGAAGAAGAAAGAAAAAAAAAAATCGATAGTTTTTGTTTTAGTCAATAAAGGAGAAAGAGAGGTTTATATCATCCGTTAGCTTATATTGGTGTAGCGTACGAGTCGCGTTTAATAAGCGTGAGAGAGTTGTTTCTCTTAGCCGTTTGATTGATTTTGCCATGTGATCGTACGGCTGTAAAGGTGACTTACGCATTGGATGCGATGCATGTGATTAAACACCTCACTGCCGACAGGTAAAGTGGTTTAATTTTGCCACGTAACTCGGGGAAAAAAATTTGCCCATTGTTTTTGTAACATATGTGTGATAACTAAAAAACCCATATTTAGGTTTTCCAATGTTTTAAAAAAATATCTTATTATATGAAATATCTTATTATAAAAATTGCCCATTGTTTTTGTAACATATGTGTGATAACCGAACGCGTTCGATGTGAACTTGACAAGTCGTCAAATTGTTAGAATGTTTTATAACAACACTCTTCATTTTTTTAAAAAAAACAAATAGAAGACATTTGGTGAAAAAAAAATCAGATTTTTTGTGATGGACATTACTGCTATATATTATGAGTTTCTTTTTGTTTATTGCATGCAAATTCGCGTTTTTGTGTATCTTGGTGTTTCATTATTTGAGTCAATAGATTTATTTTGATCGACGGATGAAAGCATTACGTAAAAGTTTTAAAAAAGTTGATTTATTGTCTATATAAACCACCATCATCCAATTTTTTCTCGTGTTTTGTATTCATTAGCATGGTTCTGAAAATTCACTATTCATAAGGTCACTCATTCTGACACTACTTTGACATAAATACTTTTAACTGTAAAATTCTCTTTGATACCCTATACCATTTTAAACCCTCTTCGCATACGAAATTCGACGGTTTTTCTGATAAGTTCAAAATCAAGGTTATTCTATACTATAAACCGGTTTATATATAGTTGGTTACTGCTTATCTAGAAACTGAAATGCAAAATTTAACCTATATTCTATTACAAAAAAAATTAACCTATATTTGGAGTGAACTCATATGATAGATTTATAGAGTATCCTAGTATGTATATTATTATTTACAAAAGAAATATCTAGATACTCGAATTTATTGCTAAACAATTTTTTAAAATAAATCCATGGACCGCAAAGTGACGTGGAGCTTTTTAAGTGGACAATAAGGAGAGACAGATACAAAAGGATAGGTCTATGATGGACCCCACGGCTCGTTTCTGTAATGTCGCGTGTGTTAGAACGTTCCGGTTAAGTAGCGCGTGGGGATTGAAGGTAATCAAACCGGTTTAGGCATGTGGAATATGGGCCCTTATTTATGACAGTTCAAAGCCTACTCAATATATAGTATTTTATTGAAACCTTCTGGCTGAAGTGGAGAGTTTCATTTACAATTATTGGGCTTTTCTGAATTCTAACGGCCCAACTTGATAAGTTAAAAAGGATGTTGTAATCTTTTTTTCTTAAATAAAGTAGATACGATAAATTTTTTTCTACAAAGAAAAAAAGTAATTTTTTTATTTAACATCGAAACCCTTTTTATTAAAATAAAAAGTAAAAATATATTTTCTAGAGAGAAACCGAAAAAGATATACCGTTTTTACAAAGGCGAAAGTAGCAAGACGTGCTATTGAATTACAAGTCCATCTAACGAGAATGATAAGATAATATAGTCATATGTTTCATCTTTAGTACATATAGATAATCGAAGGCTCTTTGTCAACCAAATTAAACACCAATATCACGATTGAAACTCGAAGATCTATGTGATTTTGAAATTACATATTTGAAATTTTATATTTGCGACGAAAGTGCCGAAAAAAAGTATTTTTGTAAAGCAAACAAACATGGCATAATTTTATTCCGTCTTTGTATACGAGTGGGTCGAATATGCTCTTTAATGTTCACTATACTTTATTTAATGGCTACTCTTGTTTCTTTCTTCGAGTTCTGAATTCTATAAAAACATTTATAACAAATTTTCTTTTTATTTTACTTTTTAAAAAAACTTTCTTTACTAGGACTTTAACTAATTGCACCCGTAAATATCTTATCTTTTATTTATATATTTTTTTCCTCAAGGCCGTATTTTTTTCTCTATAAATTCAACGATCACAAGAAATAATTATTTGGGGAAATTGAAAAGCAAATAACTACTTTGTCTATATCTTATAGGATCATATAAAAACTCGATGACCAATTTTATCATACTAATATTACTCAAAAACATTAACCTTCATTAACACAAAAGATATAAACTTGTGTTAGTGTTGAAGAAAACGTGAAACAAGATTCAAAATCCTCGTGGAAAAGCACTAATCAAAACTTTGGTGTTTTCTCCTTGATTCGGTAACGTTTAATCTCTGCCTTAATCTCGTTTTTCTTCTAATCTCATCACTTAAATGTTTATGGTCATATAATATATAAACCGATAGGAACAAGATCGATAGATTCATGGCTCAACGCAAAAGCATGAAGAGTAACACCACGAACGGTATACAAACAAACAAGCAAAAAACGACGTCGCATGGAGGCAAAAGCATCGCAAAAGCTACTCTGTTCCTCGTCTTTTCTCTCATCATTTCTGCTAGTCTCTTACACTCCTTTGGTAGTTTCGATCTCGTGAGTTCGATTCTTAAACACTTCAAATTTTATTTCATTTTTTTAAAAATTGTGAACTCAAAACTCTTCTTCTTCATTTTCAGACAACTTTTGTAGGTTTGAAGCAAGTAACAACAATAACAATCAGAAAACAACCAAACACGGAGGAACAAAGATTCCCTCATCAATGCGACGTCGTACAGAACCAAACACAACAACAACAACATCAAACTCAAGTTTCCGCAACAAGTAACATCCAATCCAAATCAACCACGTGTCCTGATTACTTTCGTTGGATCCACGAAGATCTACGGCCATGGAAAGAGACAGGCGTAACGAGAGGCATGCTTGAAAAAGCAAGGAGCACGGCGCAATTAAGGGTAGTGATCCTCGACGGGAGAGTCTACGTTAAGAAGTATAGAAAGTCAATACAGACACGAGATGATTTTACTCTGTGGGGTATACTACAGTTACTACGGTGGTACCCAGGGAGATTGCCGGATCTTGAGCTATTGTTTGATACAAACGATAGACCAACCGTCCGATCTAAATACTTTAGAGGTCAACAACATCCGGCCCCACCTCCGTTATTCCGTTATTGCTCTGATGACGCCAGCTTAGATATTGTCTTCCCTGATTGGTCCTTCTGGGGCTGGTAAGTATATAGTTAGGGTTGGGCAAAAATCCAAAATAACCCGAAAAATTTCGAGCTCGAACTGAATCGATTTGTTAAATATCAGTACGGATCTAAGTCATTAGTAGTTCAGATATTGGATATTATCCGAATTCGATATAATACTGAACATGTATCAAAAAACTCGAAAAATCCGAAACCGAACCCAAGTCCAAAATGTGGAAAACTCCAAACCGGACTCAAAACCCGATAACTTTGAACCGAACTCGAAAACTCAAAAATACCCAAAAAAATCTGTGAAAAACATGAAAAACTCGAAAAATACCTGAATCCTAATTAAACCCGGTATAGTTTCGGGTATTCAGAATACTTACGGTACTAAACCCGATATGAATCTGGACATTAACCAAATTTGATCCGATTATGAAGAACCCGAATATAGCTTAATGTTATGCACCCGAAAACCTGAAATTCGAACCGAATCCGACTCGGAAGTGGAATGTCCATCCCTAACTATAGTAAACATAACTCTTGATACGCTTACATGGGGTATGTTTGTATTGGGGCAGGGCTGAAGCTAATATAAAGCCTTGGGATAAAACGCTCATGACAATAGAAGAAGGGAGCAAGATGACACAATGGGAAGACCGCGTGGCGTATGCTTATTGGAGAGGAAACCCTTATGTGGCTCACACAAGAAGAGATCTACTTAGATGTAATGTCTCTGTCCAAGAAGATTGGAACACTCGTCTCTACATCCAGGTTAGTGTTTTACATTTTAAAATTTTTAACAAATTATTGAAATAATCTTTGTTCTTAATTATCTTTTGATTAATAATTTTGAAGGATTGGGATAGAGAATCTAGAGAGGGATTCAAGAATTCAAACCTAGAGAACCAATGCACACACAGGTTATAATAAATTATTTTAATCAATTTAATTATTTGCTTTTGGGAATATAATTAGTAAAAATGTTCGGTTAAATCTTTATAAATTAATATTGCTGGAACGAAAATGTTTATTAATTTTAAAAGCTATTAATTTATCGAGTAATTATTTTATTCAAAAACTCAATTCGAAATCGAAAAATACTACTGGTTTATCGATGTATTAATTTATCGAGTATTAATTTATAGAAGTTATGATGTAGGTACAAGATATATATAGAAGGATGGGCATGGTCGGTGAGTGAGAAATATATAATGGCATGTGACTCAATGACATTATACGTAAGACCAAAGTATTATGATTTTTACATACGAGGAATGATGCCATTACAACATTATTGGCCAATCAGAGATCGTTCTAAGTGTACTTCCCTCAAATTCGCAGTACATTGGGGAAACACAAATTTAGACAAGGTTTGTAATTTTATTACATTTAGACCTCGAAACTTTATTTTTTACATATTGATCCCTCGATTTCGATTTTTTTTTATATGTAGGCGCGTAAGATAGGAGAAGAAGGGAGTAAATTTATAAGAGAGGAAGTCAAAATGAAATATGTGTATGATTACATTTTTCATTTGATGAATGAGTATGCAAAACTTTTGAAATTCAAACCGGAGATTCCTTGGGGAGCAAAGGAGGTTACACCGGATAGTATGGGATGTTCCGCGAGGGGAGGATGGAGAGATTTTATGGCGGAGTCGATGGTGATGTTTCCTAGTGAGGCGTCTCCTTGTGAGATGTCTCTTCCTTATACTCCTATGGATGTAAGAGAAATTCGCGAGAGAAAGGCTAATTTAACTCGTCAAGTTGAGTTGTGGGAAGATCAATACTATCGTGATTTGATCAATAAGCCTTGACTAGCAAAAGTAAATGAGTAACTAGTAATTTTTTTTTATGTTTTGTATTGCATACTAAGTTTGTTACAATGAATTTTGAAATTATACAGCGAGAGATTTATCTTTATAAAGGAAAAAAAACTACTTCAACACATTAAGAAGGATATAAAAACCGATACACAAAAAAAGAGATGAGAGGAGCAAATGGACAAGTGGTTGCGCCACTTCTGCATCCATCTCACGAAACCAGGGTTCGAACCCTGCACCTGTCTCTAGTGAGAGTAACTATTTGCCACTAGACTACGATGACAAAAAAAACTAAAAAACAAGATATTTTGACATTTTTGGATATGTATAAATATTTTTAAAGAAACAAGATACAAAAATTATTGAAAAATCGAAAAGTGTGGTTAAGATAGGTATGCTGTGATTTTTTTTAAAAAAACACATTTGTAACGAAAAAAGTTTGGTTTAATATAATTAACTATGTTTTAGTTTCTATAAAGCTTTAGTAAATGTAAATGTAAAAACATAAAGTCATATAACCTTACAAGTTATAACTTATTTAACACATCTGGTAAGTAATACAATATCAAATGAGCAATTTATTGATCGATTCGTGACATATAACTAGTTGTAATACTAAACTTTAGCTGATTTCTTACGATAAGCTACTAATTAATTATACAATAACTCAAATTAGCCTTGAATTATCTGAATGAATATATTTATTAAAAGAATTAGGAAAAAAATGAATATGTAAATTTTCTTAAAAACGTAATATCCTAATTTTACCATAAGCCAAATTACTAAAACTAATAGTCACACTCTCTATCCAAATGCTAACAATCATTGTATCTCAACGGCAAAATAAATTACTTACAAGAAAAAAACTTGTGCCATAAATAATAATGCAAACGAGAAATATTAATTACCATTTTTTACATCAAATATCAATTAGTTATATTATATCCTCTTTCATAATACTTCAATATCATAGAGAGTAACTTATTGTAAGAGGTTGCTTAGGTTCTCAAATAATCCCATAATTAACTAACTAATATCTACACATAATTTCCCAAAAACACAACATTTGTTTACATCCAAAATACAATTCTTAGATACAAATTAATCGTGAAGCCCCCTTCGTCCAGTGGTCGTTGACCAATGGTCAATTAACGCTTCTACACCAGGAGGTCAAGGAATGGAACGAAAAAATTTGTCCGATGAAATATTGTTTCTCAAAATTTGTAATAACAGTAGTAATAATTTAGATGATAAAAAAATACAAATTAATCAAATATTAGCAACCTTCTTTTCCCTCTAATATCTCTCATAATTAGTCCTTTGTTTCACTACACTTCTTCATAGCAACAAGTGAGCTTTTTTTTCTTTACATTTTTCACTCCCTCTTAATTCTCCATATTAGACTAATTAAACACATAATATCTTAATGAATCTCCATAACAACTCGATCTTGTGTTTAAGTTCTAAACTAACAAAGCCATGGATCACTACTACTATCTTCATCTTCGTCTTCTTCATCCTCCTCGGCGCTTCTCTTAGCTGGATGGATTTGGTAATCAAAATGTTTGATTAATGTTCATAAACTAAACGTTATATATAATCTTATAACTTCAATGGATTTAGCTCAAAATGTTTTGTTTCCTTTTGTAGTTTTTATTGAGTGGAGGTAGAATCAGAGTGACACCAATGTTCACAAAAAACACCAATGTGACCACACTCACTACACCACTTCACTTCACATTACAATGCTCTCTAGACAAGAACATAACTACACAAACATGTCCTGCAAGCTACCCGGAGAATTCATTCAACCTTAAAGACAATCCAGAGACTTGTCCAGATTACTTCAAGTGGATCCACAAGGATCTTGAAGCATGGTTAGAGACAGGAATCACACGAGAGACGCTAGAGAGAGCGAGTGATAAAGCTCACTTCAGGCTAATAATAAAAGGAGGAAGAGTTTATGAGGAACATTACATGAAATCTTTTCAGACAAGAGATGTTTTCACAATATGGGGAATAGTACAACTTCTAAGGATGTATCCTGGTCAAGTCCCTGATCTTGAGCTTCTCTTCTTGTGCCATGACTTTCCTGAAATATGGAGAAGAGACTATAGACTAAGACCAGGAGTCAATGTGACTTGGCCACCTCCTCCTCTGTTTCATTATTGTGGTCATCCTGGTGCTTTCGACATTGTCTTCCCCGATTGGAGCTTCTGGGGATGGTATAAATAATGCATACAAACTCAAATACATTGCACATTACATTGTGTCATGTCTCTAAGTTATTATGATTAGGCCAGAGATTAACATAAAAGAGTGGAACAAACTATCTGAGGCTATAAGTAAAGGGATCAAGAAAGTGAAGTGGGAAGAGAGAGAACCTTATGCTTATTGGAAAGGCAATCCTGGAGTTGCTAGGATTAGAAAAGACCTCATGAGATGTCATCATCCCGATGTTCATCTCCTTCGTCAGGTATTGGAGGATAATCCTAATAGGATTTAGTAGACTACGTTATATTTTAGAGTTTATCTTTTACGGTTCTATGTTTTGTATACATATCTCTTTATCAACAAGCATTTGTTTATGAAGATGATGATGAATATGTTTTTGTAGATTTGGAGTAGCGAGGTGAAGCATGGGTTTAGGACTTCAAACTTAGAAGATCAATGCACTCACAGGTCTTTTGATAAATCTTTTTGTTGTTCTTGAGTTATATGATGAACCAAAAGTCTTAAAATATATAGTTTCTTTTCTTTGGATGATGAAAGGTACAAGATTTATATAGAAGGAAGAGCTTGGTCAGTGAGTGAGAAGTATATATTAGCTTGCGATAGTATGACTCTTCTTGTGAAGCCATTTTACTTTGACTTCTTCACTAGAAGTTTAGTTCCAATGGAACATTATTGGCCTATTAGACTTCGTGAGAAATGTAGTGACATCATCTTTGCTGTTCATTGGGGTAACAACAACACACAAAAGGTTAGTATTTGACTACAAAACCATATTGTTTTTGAACCATAGAGACTAATGATGATGATGATGATGTTACTTTGATGTTCACTTATAGGCAAAAGCTATAGGTAAAAATGGAAGTGGGTATGTACTTAAGAATCTAAAAGTGAAGTATGTGTATGATTACATGTTGTATCTATTACAAAGCTATGGGAAGTTGATGAAGATGGATGTAGAAGTGCCTGAAGGAGCCAATGAAGTGTGTCCAGAGACTATAGCTTGTCCGATTAAAGGTGGTCGAAAGAGACAGTTTATGGATGATTCATTGGTTATGTCTCCGAGTGTTAAAGATGCTTGTGAGATGCCTCCACCTTTTGAAGAAGATGAGATCAAGAAGTTTCTTGAGAAGAAAGAAAATGTTGAGAAAGAAGTTGTCAAGTGGACTAATGAGTATTGGGAGGAACAAAAGAAGATTCGTCGAGATTGAGCTATAGTTTTGTCGCTATTCGATATTACTATAATGAAGGAAACCGAATAATCTTAAGAGAGATTTGAGAGTTACACTACATAAAGTCTTTTCTTTTCCCCTAACAAATCAACATACTTTTGCTTAGAGGTTAGCTTATGTTCTTTCTTCTTCTTCCTAGATTCTTCCATGGTGCTTTATATACACAGTTTTTGCTATGGTCTATCAACCGCGCATTAGATCAATATCAGCATGAGCATGGCGCATATCCATTTGCCTTGAACCTGTTGACCAAATAAGATTTTGGCTTGGCTGTTGCTGTTGTTGTTGTTGAGGAATAGGCGAAACCGTGTTGTTAGTATTGTCCACAACTTGATGATCATTGGTGTCATGAACATTTTCAGAAGCTTCTTCTTCTCGTTTCTTGCTCTTGATCTTTGGAGCTGCCCATATAAAGCTACCTACAATAACCTGATAGAACCAAGAAAATCTATATTTCAATCCAAACTCACATAACAAAGCTCAAGAAAAAGTATCTAAAAACAAACCTGAACAGGACTTGCTGCTATCAAAGGCCCTCCAATGGCACCACCAAACACACGCCCATCGGGACTAGCAAGTGAAACTGATAAGTTCCCAGTTCGATTGCGGAAACTTCCATCAGTTGCAACTAGATAAGATGTCGATAAGGCTATGATTTCAAACCGGCCCTGAAGATCATTACAAAAACTTGTTTCAAGAAGACAGTAACATAACCTCTCTTCAGTAGAAACTTTCACAAACCTCGTATTGAATAGCTCCAGGGGATGATGATGGTTGAAGAATAGTTGCAGTAGAAACAGCACCACTTGCAGATAAAACACAAATCGCTCTTGGACCTTGTTGAGAGAAAGATATAACCTTTGATGCAATGTCCTGAGAAGAAAACATTTTAACAAAACCACAACAACAAAAGCAAGCTTCTTTGATCAATGATTCGACAATACCTCTCCTATAGAAACCGCAATAACATGTGGCGTAAAGCTTACTCCAGAAGATGATGGCATTAATTCACCTAACCAAATCCATAAAGCTCATGAGATCAGTAAAAATGGAAGTCTAATTTCATAAGCAGCATAAGACAAAGTGGCTCCATTTTAGGAAAGTTTTAAGCTTTTCTACACAAAACAAGAACCCAATAAACAAAATTAGATTTTGACTTCAAGAAACCATTAAAATAATGAAGCTTAGTGACAAGTCTCAGAGAGAGAGAGAGAGAGTTTGTTTTACCAATGGAAGCTAATCTCTGTTTCTTGCCGGAGCCAGGAGGTCTTCCACGGCCACGTTTATTAGAGTTGTTCGGAGAAATGGTCGGAACAGAGGAAGAAGACAATGCTAAAGAAACAGAGCCACCGTCTTGTCCGTATTTTCTAGGTCGTCCTCTCTTCCGTTTCATCGGAGTATCACTCGGAGGAGGAGGAGGAGTAGCAATCATATTAACGCCGACATGATGAGGAACACTTCCGGCTGCTGCCGGAGAAGGGTCACCGTGTAAAGAAGGAGATCCGAATCCAGTGGAGCCTGACCCGAAAGGAGGTAAGTGACGAAGCCCTTGTGACTGTGATGATCCGTGAAACGACGGAGGACCCGACCCGGATAATCCTCTTTGGATATTATAGTAAGAAGAACCCGACCCGGTTAAACCCATTGCATCTCTTCGATCCATTTAGCATTTGAAGAAACAAAGACTTGAACTTTTGCTTTTTTTTCTAGAGAAAGTGTGGCTACAATTATGAGGAGTGAGAAGATAAATGGATAAGAAGGAGAAAACAGAATCAAAGGTGGAGACTTTATGAAAGATTGTATAAAAACTTGAGAAGAAAGTAACATGCAAAGCCTAATCACAAATTTCTCAAGCTTTCTCTTTTATCAACAACAATGGTTTTGATTAGTGTTTTGATTATTTGGGTGATTGATTTTCTCTCTCTCTCTCTCTTGTGTTTGTGCTTTCTTTGTTTTCCTTTTTATGGGTGAGAGAAGGAGACAGAAACAGCCAAAAAAACTCTAACAGACCCTTCTCAAGCAAAAGCATTTACTATGAGAGGTTAACAACAATGAGATCTTTTTTTTCTTTCTTTCTTCTTTTTTTTCTTGAAAATAAAAATTTTTCAAAATCCTAATGAATAACTGACTTTGACTGTAGCTCTATATAGCAACTTGGTGTTTGTGTGTGTGTGTGTTGCTCATGACTCATCTTAGCCACACTCTTGATCAAGAGCGTGTATTACACACTCACCAACATGTCTCTGTTCTTTCTTCACAACAACAAAAAAAGATCTAGAGAGTTGATTTTTACATAGATTCTTGACTGTCAAGGTGACATTACTCTTGGCAGCTCAATCCCGCACGTGTCAGGTCGATGCCTCTTGGCAGAAGAGTGGACCGGTGAGTGGATTGGGGTGGTGCCTACGAGACCCAGAGGAGAGGCACTTTTTGGGTTTGCAAGAGTGTAGACGGAGCCTATCATCTCTTCATGTCGAATTCGACGGTCTCTTTTGGACTATGTCAAATATTCTGGAGGTGAACATTTTTCTTCAATCAGGATGGAGACCGATTGTTCGTCCATTATCGCGATGACATAGAACCCTTTGGATTGGCCGGTCTTTAGTTCGGATTTAGACTACTTCATATCCCTTCGCGATAGATTTTCAGAGTTAAGTTTGATTCTCATTCCTAGATTATCTAATGTTCGTGTTGATACACTTACAAAAGTGGCACGAGCACGAGGTTCCATTTTTTTTCACGTTAGCTATGTATGACCGGTTTGGTTTGGCTTCGATGCAAACTTTTTTCCACCTAACTAATGTAAGGCAAAAAAAAGTGACATTACTCTTCTCTGCTGTTTGTAAGTCTAGTTAATAGACCGAGAATCTCTTTGAAATTTGGCCGGAAACAGAAGAATCTGTTCAGATAAAGAACCACACGCGCCCGGAGAGTGAGAAAGGATTGGCCTTTATGGTAAGAGAGTTTTGATGAGAGGCCGAGAAGAAGAAGACATCTCTACTAAAATATCTTTCACACTGTCAAAAGGACCCATTTTGATAGGATGATATAACCTCTCAAAAGACTTTGACATTTTCACCTTAATAGAAAGTAGAATCAAACTATAGTGTACCATGTAATTTTTACCTTATTTGAAAAAAAAGAATGTGAGTGTCCATGTTTAGTGGAAATGCAATTAAGCAGACAAAGATCAAGGGTCTTGACAATACACTGTTAATGACAGTCTTACAACCAAAAGTACATTTCTTTCTGAAAAATCTGAATCTATTGCAATGCTAAGATTTGAACTTTGGAATCAATGAGTAGCAACTGAAACAGACTCTCAACGGCTCTAATTCCGCGATAATCATGTAATAAAGTTCTTGACCTACACGAAGAAGCAATCAAGGAATGCGAGATCACAGCATGAACGGTCTCTAGCTTCATATTGGTTTCTTGAAAATAAATGGCAAAGATCAATGAAGAACAGAGTCTACATACAAGTTGAGAAAACAGAGAGGTTTCTTCTCATTTGTCTAGCTCCATAGCTTGAGCAGCTTTAGCTTTAGCAGCTGGAGTAAGTTTTGTCTTCAATTTCTTCTTACCAACAAAGAATCCACCTTTCTTCTTCTTCTTCCCACTACCATCAACCTTTGACATCACAAAATCAACCAATCCACAAGTATCATAACCTACTCTAAACTTCAGAAATGCATATGAATCAGAGATCAACGAACTTGATACAAATTCAAAATCTCTCAAAAGCATTTTTTTCATAGGCAACAAAATGGGTTTCGTAATTGCTCAAATCTCTCAAATTATTATGAGATAAGATTCAGAAAAGGTGCTTACTTTCATCTTGTTCTTGTTAGCTTGAAGCTTCTTGATCTTCTTATCTTGTATCTCTTTCTCTTCTGCAAAATCCAAAAAAAAAATTCGTTTAAAAATATATTGTAACTGATCGTTTTTTTAAGAGATTTAGAAAAGAAACTTACTTTGAAGATTGTACTCGTGTTGCTTCTTTCTCAAGGCTAAATTGTTCTTCTTCGACATTACTTCTCCTTCGATCTCACTCCCCAAAAAAAAAAAAAAACTTCGAATGCTGCTGTAAACAGATACGAGATTCCTTCTATAAACCCTAATTTTCAACAGCGACAAGAAGACTAAAACGACGTCGCTTTTCAATAAGCCCATTAATACTCAATAGAAAGCTTAGAAGTTACAATAAAAGCCCATTAAGGCCCAAATAAAGCGTAAAAGTTAGAACGATGTCGTTTATGCCTTCGCACAAAGCCCATTAAATTTTTTAACAGCGACGAGAAGCCCAAAACGACGACGTTTAAGTAAGCCCATTAAGGCCCATATCGAAATCTTAGAAGCTACCATAAAAGCCCATTAAGGCCCAGATTATTCGTAAAAGTTGAAACGATGTCGTTTTATACTCTCGCACAAGGCACAACTATTCCAACGACCTTCCTTTCTCTCTCTCTCACTTTTAGCCTCTGCAACTTTTGCATGTCTTCTTGGTTCTCTCGCTCTTCTTCTTCTTCATCGTCTCCATCAAAACCCTAAACCTCGATTTTCCCGCCAAATGTATCAGTCGATGAACTTATCTTTCTCTTCAAACTTCACCAACCGATCTCACCTTACACCACCACGATTATGCTTCGGAATCTCCGCAAGACCTTTCCGTCTAAATCCTTCATGCATCTCCTCCGGCCCAGACTCCGACGATTCGCCTCCGATCAATCTACCGGAAAAGCTCGTTTCGCTACTCAAAGCTGTTCCGAACTGGTCCGATAGCATCAAAGAGAGTCGGATGCAACAGAAACGATCTCTCTACAATCACGAGAAATGGGTCAGACATAGAAGCTCTCTTCGCCATCTCCGTCACGTTTCCTCGAGTCCGTCTTCGCGCGTTATCCTCTCTTTGATTCCGCCTGTTTCCTTCTTCACCACCGTGGCTATCTTAATCGCCGGCTATAACTCCGCCGTGGGTTTGAACTGGTTACCTAATTTCTTCCCTGTCCTTCGAGCTTCTCCTCTTCCTTATCAGCTTACGGCTTCGGCTTTAGCTTTGCTTCTTGTTTTTCGCACGGAGGCTTCGTATTCGAGGTTTGAAGAAGGAAGAAAAGCTTGGGTTAAGATTATTACTGAGACTAATGATTTAGCTAGACAAGTGATTTCTTCTGTTCATGGCTCCTCCTGTGATGAATTGATCATTAGAGATACGCTTCTGCGTTACATTGTTGCTTTCCCTTTGGCTCTCAAGGTTTGTTGTTTGTGATTCTTGCTTCGATGTTGATACTTGTGATGCTTAGATTGATGATTTGATTGCAAATTTTTGTTTTTGTTCATGTGTAGTGTCATGTGATATATGGTTCAGATATAGCTGCTGATCTCCAGAATGTAATAGAAGCAGATGATTTGTCTTTGATTCTTCAATCAAATCATCGTCCTCGTTGTGTTATCCAATTCATCTCTCAGAGTCTTGAGCTTCTGAAACTTGACAGTGCTAAAACAGTGATGTTGGTATCTTTCTTCCATCTTTGTAAAGCATCTTCGTTCTTAGAATGGTTGATTCTCTTGCCAAAGACTTTAGATATACTTCCATTTCGCAGGAATCGAAGATGCTGCAGTTACAGGAAGGTATTGGTGTATGTGAACAACTAATGGGCATCCCGATTCCACTTTCGTACACACGGCTAACATCGAGGTTCTTAGTCTTATGGCATCTTACGCTTCCTATAATTCTCTGGGATGATTGTCAATGGAATGTTGTTCCTGCTACTTTCATCAGTGCTGCATCTCTCTTCTGCATCGAAGAAGTACTTGCCTCATCTTTCTCCTTCACTAATTCATTCAATATCCACCTTCTTGTACTTGCCTCATCTCCACTTTTTAACTTGAAATGTCCACAGGTGGGTGTTCTCATAGAAGAGCCATTCTCAATGCTGGCGTTAGACGAACTATGTAGTATGGTGCTTAGTAACATCGATGACGCTGTTGAATCCGAGAAGGTCATACGCAATAGGATCATCGCGAAGCAAAGGCTCCATGAAATTAAGCATTCATCAAATGGCTGGCATAAATCATAAAGTAGATGGCTAACTTAGATTTGCTAGTAAGTATTGTATGTATAAGTAAGTTTAACACTTGCAAGTAGTAGACTTTGTAAAATATCATTAAGTAGTGATGATGATAAAATTAGAAATGTAGAAGTAACAACAAATAAGGATTAATAATAAGTAAGGTAGCTAACAAAAGATTAGATTGGTTTTAGGCTTTTTAGCCAAAGCCACATGAGGCTATTAGTAATCTCTCTCTCTTCTCTTTTGATTTCTAATGACAATAAAATTTACAGAAAATATGCTAAACTACTACAAATTAACAACATTGGCATTGAAACAAACTAAACTCTAAACATGTTGATGATGATCCATTACAGCTTCTCCTGTAACAGAGCAAGATCAAGAGAAGAAGATGACTAACTTCAGAGACGGAAAAAACAGAGGAAAACAACAATGTATTGATGAGATTGGTTTGCCTACCATGCAATTTCTTGACAAACCGCTCGAATTCGACAATGTTATGTCCTTCCATAAGAGCTGGGACAAGTCTACTATAGGCAAATGATGACAAATGCCTCTTATCTGGATCGTTTGGAAACTTAACGCTTTCTAACATTTTGTTATAGCCAACTCTATCATGGCACGGAAGCGAATTCTCTCGAGCAATCGGTGTACCAGCGTCCCACGCAGCGTTTAACACCTGCAAAAAGTCAAGTTTAGATTGAATTTTTTTTGGTGATAGAGCAGGTTTAATTACTACCTGCCAAGCTACTGCCTCAGGTTCTCCTAGTGCTCCCGAGAAATCATCGGGACGGTTTAGAACTTGCAATTCCCCGGATACAAAACTCAGAGTGGCACCATGCTTCTTTAGAGTAGATGCAATTGCAGCATAACCATCTCGGTTGCTCGGGTTGTAGAACCCGGCGGTTAGCTCAGCGGCATGGCTTGCTGTTCTGTACCACCAGTGGACGTCTGGTATCTGTTTTAAATCAATTGTGTTTATGACAAATGTCTTAAATTTATCGGTTTTCAAATGGCTTAGACAACTAAAATCAATCACCTTTGCGGCAATGCAGCTGCTATCAAAGACTAGTTTAGCGAGAGAGAGAATTTGGTCAGCGTGATCCACCAAAACCTGTGAGTACCATTTGAGAAAGAACCTTCCGTAGAGACCATCATAATCACCTCCATCACAGAAGAAACCGGTACTCTGCGGTTGGGAATTGTAGGAGCCAGCATTATCTGGACCTCGAGCCCAAAATAGGTGCCCTCTTGATTCTGCTGCCTTTCTCAGGCTTTTCAAGAGATACTTGTCATAACACTGCACTAGTGCAACGGAATGGTCATTACGTGGAAGTGGAAGTAAGCTAACTGCGAGGCTCGGCTATGTCAAGATTATTTAATTGATGAAAAAAAAGATACCTGAAACTCTCCAACACCTGGATATCTCCACCCGTGCTTTATGGGACAAGAAGGATACCGTAGCTCTCCACAAGGGCCTAGTCCAATTTCAACCATAGATATTACACCGTCTTCTACAAACTCCGCAAGTTCTATCCGAAAATTTCTCATGTAATCATAGTACACCTAATTTAAATCAACCAAAACCATAAAGAAAAGAGAGGAATTAGGCAGCTAGATTTTCTCTTTTTAGTGATAATATCTCGCTCTGCTTAGATCCGAGTTTACTTCTCTAACTGTGACTTATAATCTAGTTAAATGTATGAAAAATACATAAGCGTCCAAGAAGTCAGATGGTATATACCTCAAGTGCAGTCCGGCCTCTTAAAACACGTTCTTTGTCAATACCCCAAGAAAGGCATTCTGGGTTTCGTCTTCCCTCTCTATCGGTGAAATATATGTCAGGATTAGTTCTCCCGATTTCTGCCACCCAATGAGGAAGTGGAATGCAAACATCATCACCGACATTGCCTCCACATTCATGAAAGGACATTAGAACCTAGCAAGAAAAAAAAACGTGGGATGCATTTGAAGCTTCGAACAAACCTCATTAAGAAAATTGTATCTTAGTGCATCATGCTGGCAAAAAGACAGACCTGTATCTTAAGATTAAGATCACGGACCATCTGAAAAAGCTGCCTATAACCGTTCCAATTATACTCCTGTGGGGAATGACCCTCAGCTATTCCCCACCAGCAATCCACTTTAACCCCATCTACATGAATTGACTTCAATGTCCTCAAGTGCTTCAGCAGTCCGTCTCGATCAGCCAATTCACACTTCATATTGATAACCCCAAGCTGTTAACATAGAAAAGGGAATCTAAGGAGATAGTTCAGGATAACAATGGATAAAGGATACGATTCACGTTTGCTTACTGGTAACATCACATAAACCGGGACATACGGAGTGCCAGAGAAATCTTGCTCAATCAGATTTGGAGGAATCTCGAGAATCTGCCAAATACAAAATGTTGACGAGAGTCTTCAGATACGAACTCATATACGCATAGTAAAATAATCAACATGCAATCTAATGGGAGAACTTTTAAAAGGGCTATTAGTTCCTGAACCTGTTTGTGTAAGATGAAGAGACTACCAACTTCATACTATCAAATAAGCAATGTAATTGCAGAGGACTGGACTATTACAAGTTTATGTGTTCAATGCAATAGCACAGTGTTCACTACCTGTTTAGAGTTGATAACACCGGCTGAACAACCAACAAGCCCCTCAGCCTTATTGATACTGCCAACCAGTTCGGGAGAATGAGTTGACGGTAAATCATATGGCGATGGAGCAGGTGTGAAAACACCTTTCATACGGCAAGAGTTGAGTTCCGTTGGGCTCCTATGCCCAGATGACACACCTCTAAGAGCAGGAGGTGAAGATTGCTGTGATACCATGTGAGAAGCTGATGAACCTGCAGCAACCATAGACGAACCACCACCAAGAGGCTTTGTCCCCTAAATTATTTCAAGCCGACGAAGCCAATCAAGAAAACGATTTAGCATTTGTTAAAAAAACATTAAGAGGGAGTGGACAAGGCAAATAAGTACTACTTGAGATTTTGATGGAAAAGTAGTTCCATCAGGAAGAACAACCCAACCAGCTTCTCTAGCTAAAGCCGCAATAACATCGTTTATATCAGCTCTAACTCTCAGATTATAGTTCCCATGCCTTCTTAACCCACCTAAGATCCTTGCAGTTATAGCTCTTCGATGGCGTTCTCTCAACTTGGTTCGTTCCTTTTCTTCAAGTGGTCTACTTCTACGACTTCCTCCTCCTCCTGTGGGAGTACCCACTTGATCTTGTAGCTGCTGCATTGACTGCTGAAACATGAACTCGTCATTACTACTCCCTGAAGCTGTTCGTGTTCCTCCTCTGTTCTGTCTTTGCCCATCATCTTCTTCCTTCACATCCATTTCCATTTCTTCGTCATCGTCCTCTTCACTAGTCCCAAGCAGTTTCTGCATATCCGTTGCCATTAACTTCGCTGCTCAAGACGAGAATCTTATGCCCTTTTGCTGAAAAGTTTCATCTTTTTGACCAACAACAGAATCAGAGTCTGTTCATGTGGAATTGCAGATTCAATCACCGAATCAAATCATCTGGGTAAGTTTTCTATCGCAATTCTCTCAACAATCACAAACCTTCTCTCGAAAAATTGGTAAAATTCGATCCTTTTGGCAAATCTTCGAGCAATTGTGTTGTCGTCCACGGGATGGAGAAGAAGACGGTGGATCTCCGGCGGGTGAAAAAGGGTAGATCCGGCGGCGAAAATGGAGAAGGCGCGTGAAGGAGCGTGCGGAAGATGAGCTTTCACGCGTGTGGAAGAGGCTCGAGCGTGTCTAGGAGAAAGATTGGTGTGTGTGAAGCTAAAGCTTGACACGAACAAGGCGTGTGTGTGTGTGCGTAAACGAAGGAAGAGAAGAGAGAGAGAGAGAGACAAAGCTCATTAAACGTGTGAAGAGAGAGAGAGGCACGTGCCACCACCACCACCATCACGAGATCTCGATGCTCTCTGCGGCGCTGAAACGGCACAGAAGATTAGTCACGTGACATGCCTGACCCAAGGCACAGTTTGCATGATGTGATGTCTACAGAAAATATTCATAAACTGCTTGCCGTTTTATGCTTTTAGGAGTGGATTGCGTCCCGGCTTGGTTTTTGTGGCCCATAAGCCTCTCTCTTCCCTCGAGAAGGTTCGCATTGAATGGGATTTTAAAATTTTTACGTAGCTAAAAAAAACATACATTACAATTATTATTTTTTTTGATAAGTAACATACATTACAATTTACAAAGAGAAAAATTCTAAATCCAAATATAATAACATTGACTATGTTTCAAATTAATATGGAATGATGATATAAAACACAAGAATTTCAGTGTTAAAAGGGTGTTTTAAAAATAAAAATAGAATATATATTAGTGTTTTCATTGGTCCGTTTTTTAGTTGTTGATTCATTACTATAGTCGTATTAGTATGCACGGTTTTGTTTCATTTATTTGTATGCGGTAATGTCTTTTGGCTAACAGTATTTTGTATCGATTTGTTGAAATAAAATATCTTTAGTGTTAACAAATAGGTAATATATTACAAAATCCAAAAAAATCTTAAAATTGTAATTTTCTGTATTTTTTTTTACACGAGTGGATCGACAAGGTCCGATCCATAACTAAACTCTACGACGCGGAGCATCGCGATTTGGTGTAGTCGAATTCCAGACGTTTGAGAACTCAGTACCAGGACTTTTGCTACTAGACCAAATGAGTCTCGACAAAATTGTAATTTTCTCTAAACCCCCAAAAAATGAAATAAAAATTTATATAAATTGCTTAAATAGAATATAAATTGACAAACATTAGTTTATAATGATATAGTGAAAATGTCATTTTAAGAGTATTAATTAAATTGGGGACAACCATGAAATTGTACACACCTAACGCATAATATGGCAAAATTTCATTATGAGATTTCATTAGCCAAATGTGGAAGGCACGTCTCTTCCCCACACACAAATTTTAAATCAACCAAAAAACTCATAATTCGCCAAAGATAATCATTCTTAATTAAATTTTATTTTAGTTCCTACCATTAAAGAAATAATAAACTTATATGAACTCCATCGTCACGTTCATTACAGAGCCAAAAAGAGAGAGACTTTTGATCATTTTTCACAAGAGTCAATGGAGAATTCCGACCAAAACGAAGCATCTTTCTCTGGAACTCCGACAAGTTCTGTTTCTTCACCGTACCGGAGAACATACTCCGATATCTCCGGTTTATCTCACCGGTTTGATGTTCAAAGCTTTTATAACCGGCCGTCAAATACTAACGTTGTTGTTTTAAACGGTCATAAAGAAGATCTCTCTGAAGACGCCATGGAAACAAACGATGGAATCGTTAATGACATTCACGGAGAAGATCATAACGATCAAGATAGTGATATTGATTCTGCAGAAGATGCAGGTAAAAATGTCGAAAAAGATTGTTTTCTGGAATGGATTTTCTTCTCGGTTTTTTCGATTAAATCGAGTTTTTTGTAAAATGCAGAGTTGGAGATGATGAGAGAAAGATTTGCGAAACTATTGCTTGGTGAAGATATGTCAGGAAGTGGTAAAGGAGTTTGTACGGCTGTTACTATCTCAAACGCCATTACTAATCTCTATGGTTCGTCTTCTTCTTCTCTAAAATGTACATGCTTTGACCAACAATGTGTTAACCTTGTTGGGATACAATCCAAATCCCACATCAGATATGTTAGACAAAAAAGTCTAATATATAAAGAGAGTCCAACCCCTATTTAATGTGAGACATTTTGGGAGTAAAAACCCAAAACGTAAATCGGTGAGGGCTTTGCTAGTTTAGCCCGGAGCGGATAATATCACACTAAGGGAAGGGGTTGAACATGGTTTATGACGGACATCTGGCCAATGAGAGGCATTTGGTCCAGTGGGGCGTTCGGTCCGTCATAACAGGCCTAGTGGTAAAAGCCCCACGGGTTCGAGCTGCGTTGGGAGGGGTTGGCTCGCCAAAGACGAATATCTGTTTTGAAATATACATGCTCTGTTTTGGAAACAGAGTATTACTAATTTTATGTGTTTTTTTTTTCGTCTGCAGCGACTGTGTTTGGACAGAGTTTGAGATTACAACCATTAAGTACAGAGAAGAAAGAGTTATGGAAACGAGAGATGAATTGTTTTATGTCTATATGCGATTACATTGTCGAAGTTATTCCAAGATCTCTTGGTAACAACGTTGAGGTAAAGAAAAAGATAAGTTTTTTCGCAACTATTGAAAACTCGAAAGCTAAAAAAGATCGAATTTTGTTGGTTTCAGATAACGGAAACAAAGCTACGATCCGATATTCTTATGAATCTTCCTGCTTTGAGAAAACTCGATAACATGCTAATGGTAAAGTAGAACATAAAGTTATAATCAAGATTCGAAATTTCGAAAACCGATTCGTTTGTGTTTTCGCCCTTTTGTAGGATATATTGGATAGTTTTACGGAGAATGAGTTTTGGTATGTTGAGAGAGGAAGCTCATCGATGAACTCTAGTAATGGCGGAGGTAGAGATGCAGGAACGTTTAGGAAAGTGGTGGTTCAACGGAAAGATGAGAAATGGTGGCTTCCCGTACCATGTGTTCCTGCTGAAGGTTTATCCGAAGAGGAACGAAAGCATTTGCGTCACAAACGCGATTGCGCTAATCAGATACATAAAGCAGCGTTAGCGATTAACGATTCGACTCTTAATGATATGGACATTCCTGATTCTTACCTCACTACTCTCCCAAAGGTAAACTATGTGTTCTGTTTTGACCATAACTACTAGTGATTAACTTGGTGTTGTTTTTTTTTTGAATTTCGAATAGAGCGGGAAAGCGAGTGTAGGAGACGTGATATACAAGCAACTATGTACGCCTGAGAAGTTTTATCCGGACCAGCTTCTAGACATTTTAAAGATTTCATCAGAGCACGAGGCGCTTGAGCTCGCTGACAAAGTGGAAGCTTCGCTTGTTACATGGAGGCGAAAGACGGGAGGATTGACTCACTCTAGATCATCTTGGGACATGATGAAAGATATCGGTGGAGATACTGAACGTGGCAATGACAAGAATCACATTCTCGCAGCTCGAGCAAGAAGCTTACTCTTCTGTTTGAAACAGAGATACCCTGAACTATCTCAAACTTCACTTGACATCTGCAAGATTCAATATAACCGAGTAAGTAGTTCATTTTCTTTCGATATTTCTTTTGATAGATCGCGGTAAATATGATGATTCTTTGCGTGTTTGGATTAGGATGTTGGAAAGGCGGTACTCGAGAGCTATTCGCGGGTTTTAGAAGGTTTGGCTTATAACGTTGTTTCGTGGATTGACGATGTTCTTTATGTTGACAGAACAGTGAGAAACAGAGATGATTAAACATGTTGTTTACATTTTGTTTTTGTATGATTGTGTTCATGAGAAAAAGACTTTGAATTTGGCTTTGGCTGTAACATAATGTTGGTTTTATTCATTCTCATATAAACAACATAACAGCTAATAACATTCACAACAGAACTCAAAAACTCTACAGAAGCCAAAAGTTGTGGGTTGTTGTGTCTGTGTATCTGCACAAGAGCTTGTCCATGGAAGTGGAAGTGAAACTGTACAGAGTAAAAACAAAAGAGTCTTTTTGATAGTATCTTCCTTGGTGAGCACGCATGAAGCCGTGAGTCTCAAGGAATCAGCTTGTTTCAGCTTCAAAGAAGAACTCTGTGCAGTTGTTGATCATCTCTTCTAATAGTTCGTCGAGGATTATTTCGCTTGCTTCAAAACCGATGCAACCAATAGCGAAACGAAGATCCATCCAGCTTCCTTTCCTAGCAAAGTCTTTCCTCACTATTTGGTCTAATGTGTGAGGAGAAGGCAAAGGTAAGAGATGCCAATAAACCTCTTCTTGTACTACTTCAACGGCATTGTCCATGTCCGGGAAAAACAGAACTTCGGGTTTGACGAATGAAAGCCACGGGCCTTGTCTACAGAACTCCATAACAACTTCATTGATACAGTCAAAAAGTAGGTTCTTATCGGCGCAGAGCTTTGTAGAACAGAAGTCTATGTCATCCATTAGAGCTTGTTCAAGAACTTGATCCGAGTAAAAAGATCTAACCAAAAGCTCTTCCCAGTTCAAGTCTGAGGATTTCACTACGGATTGAATGTATGCAAGTGCTAGTTCTTTATCATCCATTGTAGTTTCGACATCATTGTCTTTGTCGGTTCTTGGAGAATCAGGCTCTTCGAATCTTATGCATAGTGGTTGCAACCGCCTTTCGACTGAAGAGAACTTGGAGCTACTTGGACTTGTTTCATCATCTGTAAAGAATGGCTCAAGCACAGACACAGGACTTGACTTTCCTAACACATCTGTTGCATTTTCTTGACACTCAGACATTCTTGTTGAAGAGTTTGGTGGAGAAGATGGCGATTGCTCCTCGTCTAATGTTTCAACCTGAAACAACATAAAGCTTGAAACATGAGCTTTCCTTCAAGAAAATGTTTCGTGTAACACAAAGGATTCAAACCTTTTGGTGCTCATCTTCATCAACATATCCGTCTTCTCGGATAATGGAAGAGCTATTTGCTTCAGAAACTGAATCCAGAACATTCTTCTCTTCCTTTTCATCCTTGTTTGACTCTGATCCAAGTGTCTCAGAGTAATCTTCTGAACTGCATTGCTGAATCTTTGGTTTCTCGTTTACTTGATGACCAACAAAGTCATACGCCGAGGTCATTCTTGGACTGCTTTCTGGTGTTGAGAACTCAGGGAGAGCAAGAATCTTTCCGAGGATTCTAGGTGTTTCCTTATCCGGTAAATCCACATCTATGTCTCCTTCTGCAAACATTTCAGACAAATGTTTCTTGGCTGCAATGTATATACCACACACATTCTTCTTCTTCTTATCTTCACTTCCATTGATACTGTCCTCTTTATTAGCTTCACTTTTCGAAGAAACATCGTCGTGCTCGGGACTAGTCTTTATATCTTCTCCCAAACAACTGTTTTGACTCATGTTAGAAGACAATGCATCTAGATCTTGATCAGAGTCATGTTGAGCATTACATGGATTCTTTCCAACAGCAGATTTTAGTCTTCTGCTGATTCTTCTTAGCATGAAGCGAGAACCGAATCTCCCGTTTTTAGCCTTGTGTGTTCCAGGTGATGATGAGCCATTTGGTTCAGGCTTTAGAATCACAATTGTTTGTGCACATGGTGAACTCTCTTTGAATCTTTGAGAGTCTCCCCAAGTTGACTCGTCGATATTCGGCGATGATCCTTCTTCACAATCCAAATCTTGAACTGCATCATCCACATGGTTCTTCAAACTCTCTGTCTCTCTTTCTTTCTGAGCTATTAGCCGCTTTATCAACTCGCTAAACTTCTCCTCGGAATCATCTGATTTCTCTCCATGATCATCATCATCAGAAGCAATCAAAACATTGACATCTTCACTAGTTTTGCTCAAAGTTTTACTTCTCCTCTTCCGATTTTTCGCCTTTGTCATCACTCCTCTGCATTCAAAATCACTCTTCTCTTCAATCTCATCTTCAATAAGCTTCTTAACACTCTGCCTTCCACCTTCATTCTCCTGAAGACAATATCAAACACAACACAATCTACATCAGTTTCTTGATTCTTGATTCTCAAATCCAACAACAACAACAAAAACTTAACCAAGACCTCAGAGTCACAGTCACAAGTAAGCTGCTGCTTCACAACCTTATTAGTCTCAATACCTGCATTGTTATTGTCATTAAACTAACAAAAGTTAAGAATCTTTTTTGTTTTGTTTCAGACATTGATGATGATGTTCTAAAAGAATCAAAAAAAGAACCTGTGATTCTTTTGCTTCCACGTTTCTTATCAATCAAAAGCTTCTGGTTAGATCCACCATGTCTGAAATCAAACATGTTCATAAACACCCAAACACATCCTATTCCTTCTCTTGAAAGTTGTCTTCTACAAATCTCTTTCTCCATTAAAAACCACAATGCTCTTCTTCTTTCTTCTTCTTCTCTGTTTTTCTCCTCTTCAGAAAAATGAAATCTACAAAAACAAAAACAAGAACTGTTGAACTACTGAATTCAAGAATGGTCTTTATATGATTCATGCAGTGTTGATCTTCAAAAAAAAAAACATAAATATTTTTTTGACCTTTAGAATCTGATCCAATGCTTGCAATAAAGTGAAAGATGAATAATGCAGATGAAAATTTAAGAAAAAAGACTAATGATAATACTTTAGTATACTTACTCTTAGTTTAGCCTCCATTGTTACAAAACCTTAAGAGATTTTTGCAGATTATTTTTTTTTTTATTTTATTTTGAGGAGAATCTTCACTAGTCATAAACTCACGAGAGCTCGAAGCACGAGAGTAGATGTTTAGCAAAGTGTGTATCATTTAATAACACCCACTCTCACCAGAAAAATATATATTTAATTATAGAAAAATACTCAAAGAAATAGTATTTTTAAAAAATATATATATATGGGGCAGAGTTTTGATTAAGAAATGGACAATTGGCATTAAACTACAAGAGATTACATTAGAAAGGACAAAACTCAGATTACTAAAACATAAAAATACGATTGATGATTTACGTGTAATATATAATAAGATAATACAAAGAAAAAAAAACCTTTAAATGGAAAAAAAAGTCAAGAACTTCTTTTGTATTCTTCATTTTCCCACATAGAAAAGAATCATTACTCTTGATTAGTACTACTGAATTTGAGGCCGTTTTTTAACGCGTGCGATTGGAACTGTCGAAAATGAACATGGTTCATATTCGTCAAAAAAATGTTTAAATTTTTTTAAATTGTATCTATAAATTAGAGTCTAAAACTTTAGTTTTTTAAATTAAAATTATAAATATAAGGTCTATAATTATTTTTGAAAATACTAAGCATTAATAACTCGATTACTAAGGGTTTGATTGGTTTGAACTGTAAATGTTGTGATTGTAGTGTCTTTAAAATTTAAAATTGCTGTTAAAATTTTGACTTTAAAATATTGGTTGTGACTTTTAGAAAAAATAAAATCACATATTATATATTATTGGCTTTAAAAGAAAAAAAAAAGAAATAAAGTGTGAGAAAACTAAAGAACACTTTTAGAACTCTTGAGATGTTAAAGTGTGATTAGAGAATATTTACCTTTAAAGGTTGTACAAAAAATTAAAGTCCTTATATCCAATACCCATCGTCAAATATACGTTAATATTTTTTGAATTGGTCCTGTAAAAATAATTTGAGATAGCCCTAAGTCAATTTGGAATGAAAAAAATAAAGAATTTGTACTAATGACCATATATATACCTAAAGAGTGAGCGAGGTCTTTAGCCTAGTGGCAGGCGTTTAGCTCACATACGAGGAGTCCGAATCACTATGGGCTACCGGATCGGCCCATTGTGATCCGGACTCCTCGTATATGAAGATAAAATTTTCGGTATTAGGGTTAGGGCCACCAGGCCGGTCCGTTGTGGTCCGGATTATCGACAAAAAAAAAATATATACCTAAAGAGCAACAAGAATGTGTTTAGCCAAAAATGTGGATGCAAATAGTCTTAGTACACACTATACATAAATGATTGTGGATGTAACACACATATATATATATATATCATATATGAGTGTATGTATATGTTGGTGAGAGGACTGAATGATAGTCGGTGGGTAAAAAAACTGGTCCTCCGGGAAGGCAAGTTGTCCGAGTGAGTACAGTACGGCGACAAAGTGTGTCGGGAAGGGTAAAATCGTAAATTTTCTGACTTTTTTTATGGTCTGACTCACCGTTATTTATGAAGTTGTAGTCAGTGTTTGAGTCCCAATACAATCTTGTTTAATAACTACTAGTAAAATACTTTAATCCCTATAGTAAATGTCGTGAGCACGATCATGATAATTAAATGATAACAAAATATGCATCACATTTTTTTAATGTGATATAGAGTGTTTTATTAATAGTGAAACAAAATATGCAGACCTAATTAGACATGTACGTTCGGTTATCCGTTCGATTTTGGTCCGGTTCTAAAAAATTAGAACCATTCGGTTCCTAAACTATTTCGGTTCGATTCATGTTCGGTTCCGTTTGAATTAAGTAACCATTCGGGTATTAGTGTTTGAATAATTTTGAGTATTTGGTTATTTTGGATGTTTTTGTATATTTTTGGATATTCTCGAATATTTTTAGATACTTTCGGTTATTTTTGTTACTCATTCGGTTTCGGTTCGGTTCCGGCTTTTTTGATTTTCAAAAATTGGAACCATTCGGTTACTTTTCAACTTTGGTTTGGTTCCAGTTCAATTAATTTTCGGTTCTTTTGATTCGATTATTCGGTTCCGGTTATGATGTCCACCCCTAGATCTAATTGATGAAATTTGTATATGCTTCCGTGTTTGTAGCTTAGCTTTGTTGAGTTTTTTATGCATTTTTATCTAGTTTATTCTTCGTTGTACCTTTTTCCTTATTTTTATTTCGTTTTTTCAGTTTCCGATTTGTATACCGCCTTTTGATTTTGTGGGGGTTTTGATTACCTCGCATATATGTGGCTTCGGAAATGTTTCGAGTTTTGATACATCTTTGTTCAAAAGTAATAAAATTTACTTGTTGAAGAAACTTTTGGACAACAATATTGTGGATTTCATTGTTTTGTTGGTGAAGATTAATCGCAGTTTTTGAAAATTGTGTGATGGATAAAAAATTGTGGAATGGCAACATAAACTTTGGTCATTCAAAAACCCAAAAAAAATCTTTGGTCATTCATATATGAAGTATGAGAACTATCAAGAGTGACATAACCAAAGAGAATGAAATTATATATGTCATTTAATGTTTTTAAGTTTTATTAGTAATTTCCCCTTATTATGATTTTTTTTTAATCTGGTCATTTTTATACAAGTTAAAATATGATTGATAAAATGTTTGATGAGAGGCTATAAATGTAAAGGAATAGTGCCAAAAGAGTTCTCATCACAATTGACAAAATCCATTTATGAATAATTTTGGACATGTGTATATTATTACTATTATCTTTACAACAACGATGTTGATTCTTTGTTTGGACCACACCTATTCTTGTTCCCTTTGCAAAAATTTGGATACGTGTTTGCATCCTTATGTTTTCATATATATATATATACGGTTTTATTTTACATAACATATACGAATATATATATATATATATGTGATTTTATATTATTTTCGTCGGTTATGTATGGACCAATTTAGTAATTACGATATCCATTGATGATTGTAAATCTCTAGTCCAATGAAGTGAAAAAGAATACAGCCTCGTCACTCT
Source organism: Anastatica hierochuntica (assembly GCA_900406275.1). Classification (NCBI taxonomy): domain Eukaryota; kingdom Viridiplantae; phylum Streptophyta; class Magnoliopsida; order Brassicales; family Brassicaceae; genus Anastatica; species Anastatica hierochuntica. The sequence continues at coordinate 38,829 of OVAN01000063.1, forward strand.
ACAAAATATTAAATCATTGTATCACTATTATACGTTCGAACTATTTACTAATCTTATGATTTAATGATCATTGCATTTGATGCCTAAATACCCGTAAATCTCTTTCTAAATTTAGATTAATGTAAAGATATTCGGTTTAAGGAGATAACAAATCTTTGAGAAGCCGTAAAGAAAACCTCTAATCAAAAATTATCACGGACCGTATTCCTCCCAAAACGGAATAAGACTATAGACTATGTAAGATATTTGTTTTTAACGAACTAACTATTCTCAACGCATCTCGTATTAGAGATAATTATCTCGAACTGGTAGTTGGAAGGGATGTTAAATTGTATATCAGGGACATGGTCAATCCAATTATTGCCTATTGGTTTTGAGTTGGAATCCTACGAAACTCAACATGATATCGTAACTCATATTCATACAATTCAACCGATCCAATCGATATGAACCAAAGTTGGTCCGCCGATCCATACCCAAAACATAACGAGATCAAGAGAACCATTATCTCGAGAGGCATATTAGAGATAGATATTTCTCATCGGCAATTGGAAGGGATGTTAAATAGTATATAAAATAGATGGGGTCGGGTAGTCCACTCATTGTCAATTGATTATGATTTGAAAATCACGAAATTTAACGGTTCGAATTCGTGAAATCCGTGTAATGTACTGGACCAACATTTCGTTCGTTAGCTAATTCTTTTAGGTAGTACCGTGAAAAAAAGACATAACTCCTTAATGAATATGAAAGCAAATTTAACCAAAACATATATATATATATATATATGTATGTATGTGAAAACAAAAGTATATGAAACTACAACGTTTCTTTGTATATTACTTTGACATATGACAACAGAAGAAACGACGAAGATTACGAAGAGCATATAATACTAGTTTCTTAGGATCCTTCTTCTCACGGTCGTATGTCTTGTCCTAAAGCGCATGTGAATATTTTGATGGGCTTTTTAAGACATCGCTTTCACAAACTTGGACCCCATGAAACCCGACCCGAAAGGCTATGTGCAACCAAATGTTTCGTTGTTCTTGTTCGTTCTTAGGTTCCATCGCCTAATTACGACTCTCTTTAATTACTTAATCTAGAATTTAAAAGGATAGAATTAGCAAAAAATTAGAAAGCTAACAAGAAATATTTGGTTGCGTTATGTGTAATTAAATGTAACTAATAAATATTTTTGGTAATAATTATATAGAAACTTGTCATAATGCATGTCCTACTACCTAACAAAGTGATTAAGAGTTATCTTATAAAATAAGCAGTGTGTGGTTGCCATATTATAACTCTATCTAATCACTTCGCTAATTTAGTTATGGATTCTAGATGTTGGTAACATAAGTAATCATCATGAATAGACTTTAATGTATAGCGTGAAAAATAATCATATGCATCATGCATGCATGAATCTTACAACTTAAATGGAGTAATAATAATATGTTTTTAATTTTACATTTTTGTATACAAATAATTTACCTTCTAGAAGTATTAAAGTTTTATGTCAACTAGCTAAGTTATGATATCATATTTGATAGTGATGCATGAAAAAATTCAAAATGGGCTTATATGGATACATCAAGGCCCATATATCATAAATGGCCCATTTAGTGTAACTTCATTATCATTTTCATTTAGAACCCTAATGAATAAAACCATAGATACTAGTTTTACTAATTTCTCTCCTTTTTTTTTTTTTGATAACTCAACGTAATCCCAAACGAAAAAGATTTGGACTAATTTCGGGTAGAGAGTCGCCCACGGGTAGATTCGCTTTTCGGGTTTACAAACGGGCCGAAAGCAAGGATTCATACTCGTGTGGTGTACAAAAACAAATGTGTTGTAATTTCGCATAGCAGAAGATCAAACTCGTAACTTGTTAGCGTCATGAATCCGTCTCTTACCATTTGACCACATCGTCCTGGACATTTCTCCTCTTTTGTGGTTGGAACATTTCATCTCTTTTCTATAATAGTATTTTGTTTTCAAAAGTAATTTCAATTTTTATCTATAATTTTTGTACCCATAATGCAAACCTTTTAATGAAAACAAAAATATGACTAGAGAGATGATTTTTGTTGAAAGAGACGAAATATGTTTTCTTTTTTAAATGTTAATTTTCTGTTATCGTGAAGACTAGTCACAATTATTTTGCTAAACAATTGTCAAACGTGTACAAACAATTTCAAATTCGCTTTCGACGAATGAACAAAGAGATGCTAAGGTCCCAAATCGTATATCCTAAGTCGAAATATTCAACTATAAACATAATTAATTTATTTCCTCTCCCCTAAAAAAATATAAATAATTGTTTAACAAATAAATAAATAATTTAGTTGTTTGATAAACTAGTGAAAGTTGTGGATATGCTTCACTTGTCTAAGCTGTCTTCATATAACGAGACAACCTTTTTTCTCTAATTTTTTTAGAACTTGTCAAATTATATATTGACGTAATATTCAATAAGTTATAGAATAATATAACGCCCCTTGAAAATATATAATTCATATGAAAATGACAAGTGATTATGCATTATGAGGAATATTAGGAGGTATTATGAGGAATATTCGTGATATTTTACATTATATAACATGGTACAATCACATACGCTACATTAACAATACAACTAGTTCTTACTTTATTATAAAAAAGAACTTGAAAATACGTCTTTATGCTAATTAGTTTTCGAAGATCTTGTCTTGTCTCATCTATATTCCAAAGAAAAATATATTTACAAGGACAAGATAACATTTTTTTTTTGAACAAGTTGATTAACGAAATTACAATTTCGAGTAAATATACATGAATGCAAAAAAACATTTTCAAGTTTGTGATGATGTTTTATACATTCAAAAGGCCAGTTAAACTATTGGAATATTTTATTCTTACAACTAAGATATTTATAACTATATAATTTTAATTAAGTTATATTTATACAAACGAATAAACATCTAAAGCATTAATTATTGTTCCCGATTTTATAGCTAGTAAACAAAAAAAGAGAGGTCATATTTCTCTTTTTCTAGTGTTGAAACTATTATGGATAAATATTTTAGTTCGATAATTCGAAAGTATTTTAAATAGTAGATAAGGGGTATATATCAATACACTCAGTATTTACCGATTTTGAGTTGGAATTTCATATAACTTAACATGGTATAAAAGTCCAACTCAAACAGTCTAACCCTGTCTAATCAATCTAATCCAGAGTGATCCATCGATCCATACTCAAATATACGATACATATTTCACATATTTCATATAGGAGACATAAACCGATCAAATTGTATCAGAGATAAATATTTCGCGTTGATAGTCAAAAAAATATTTTAAATAGTATATAAAAGACATAAACCAATCAAATTATTTTCAATTGGTATTGAATCGTAAGCTCATGTAATTTAACGACAGAAACTATATAAGATTTTCAAATTGCCACTACCTTTTGTACCTTTTGGTTATCTCATAAAATCATTTTTTTTACAATGTAACCGGTCCAAACCGGAACTTGCCATGCTTTTCGCCGGTCGAACAACACATCGGAATAAAAAAAGACTACGTGTATGTAATATTGCTCTATGAGTTGGTGTACCAATCTCATCCGTTCTCCAATGACTTAATCCTATAGTCATGTACACGTGTCGCTAATCGGCTATGGTAGATTCTGAAAATTCTCAGATATATAAACTACTACAGTGTGCTTGCCCACAGCAGATAAATCCTTCTTTCTCTTCTCTTTAAAAACTCTCTCATGTTTCAACCACGTCACATTTGAGCACCAGGCAAAATTCACCAAGAAGCTTCGTTTTCTTTGGTATGAATAAAGACGAAGAAGAAAAGCAAATCGAATTTTATTGATTCTCACTCAAAATTTTCTTTCTCTCTTCTCCTAATTTTCCGGGAAAATTCTCTCATCGATCTCTCAGTTTCGTACCTTTACGTAGTGATTATTATCGTTTTCTACTTTGGTCAAAACGTTTCGAAATTGATTATCAAACCCTATCTTCTTCTTCTTCTTCTTCCTTAAACGTAGTTATCTCTGGGCAGTCTCACGAAGATTCGAGTGTTTGTTTGCTGTGTAGTCAATTTTCAATCTGGTTAGGAACTTTCCCTTTTTGATTTTGGTACTATTTCGATTCCTGTTTCTGGAGTTTGATCTGAAGAATTCTTAATTTTTTTGTGGATTTAGGAATCGAACGATCTGGTGTATTGGATTTGGTATTCATCAAGGCTCTGAATTTAGCAACAATGGCTTTGGTGACTCCAATTCCAGCAGTGGGTGAAAGAGCTGGATCCATGAGATTCCATGGAATTGATAGCCCTGGATCAAGGTCAAGTAGGAGTGGGATTATGGACGAACCCGTTTCGAGGCTGATCGAGGAGAAGATCTTCGTCGCCGTGGATAAACATGTGGCCAAGAGCAAGTCTACACTCATTTGGGCATTGCAAAACACTGGAGGGAAGAAGATTTGCCTTATTCATGTTCATCAACCTTCCCACATGATTCCAGTTAGTAAGTACTAAGCACCCTGAACCTCGTTTGTGTGTGTTTGTGTACTAAGGCATATATCATTATCTGTGGAAACAAAAAGTGAGAGACTTTTAAGTTTTTGGTCATTGATCTTGTTCTTAATGTTTTATCCGTATTGAATCATCGTAGTGGGCGCCAAATTTCCAGTAAGTTCTGTGAAGGAGGAAGAAGTAAGAGTTTTCCGGGAAAAAGAAAGAGAGAAAGTACATACGATCCTAGACGAGTACCTTCGTATATGTCAGCAGCGAGGGGTATGGCTTCGTTTCTTTGCTACTGTTTTTTACTTTTTGATGTTATGTTCTGTATAAGGAGAGTTGTTATATTTCTCTGGCTTGCAGCAGAATGATCATAGTGGTCTTATGATAGTGCACTAGGTAGTAAATTACTTGATAGTTTTCTTTTTTTTATATGGCTTATAGAGAATAATAGTCAATTATGTTTGTAGGTTAGGGCAGAAAAGATGTTCATTGAAATGGAATCCATCGAGAATGGAATTGTGCAACTGATCTCCGAGCTGGGTATCAAAAAGCTTGTCATGGGAGCAGCAGCAGATAGACACTACTCAAAGTATGGGAGTCAGGAAGCTTTCTTTTAGGCTCTCTGCGTATTTTGTATTGATTCAACTCTTTGTATAGATGTGTGTTAAGTTTTGGCTTTCTCTATCATTTCTTTCGGACTTACAGGAAAATGACGGAACTGAAGTCCAGGAAAGCCATCTTTGTACGTCGAGAAGCACCTGCCATGTGTCACATATGGTTTACTTGCAAAGGATACTTAATACACACAAGGTTTGGCTATTTGCTTCTTCCTCATCATAACAAAATTCCTAGATCTCAATATGAACCGTATGAGTCAGGCATGTGTAGTTACTGTACTACCTTTTAAAGCTTTCCAAGAGCTGCACTACCAACTGATGATATTTTTTTTAGCACTTTTCATCATACTAACCTCAGTGAGTTTAAGTTTCAAACTGAATTTTGACAGTGACGGATCTGTGACTACTCTTCCTAATATTTGATGTGATATCGTTGCAGGGAAGCTGCAATGGATGACAGTGAATCAGAATATGCATCTCCGCGTCCTTCCATAAGTGCAAGCGATCTCTCTACACAGGAGTCTGACCATGAGCATATATCTCGAGCACACAGCCCCGATTCAATTCAACGAATAATAAGCAATGGAAGCTCAACCGAACACAGCGAGAGGGTGTCAAATGGGTCGTCAAGTACTGATGATGTGGAGAGAGAATTTAATGGCAGTGGAGTAACGGGAAGTGCAACAGTTACGAGTACAGTTGAACGGAATTCTGGCCACTCATCTCCCTACAATATTCCGGTATGTCTTGTAATTCCTAATAGAGAAAGCAATGCATTTATTTAGTTTTACCTTGCGTTCTCAGCTGTACAGGAACTGTGTCCATCATTGCAGGATGGGGTTGATGATTCATTTTATGATAAAATCGGACAAGCTACGTCAGAGGCTCGCAGTTCAAAACGAGAAGCTTTTGCGGAGACTCTAAAGCGTCAGAAAGCCGAAAAAAATGCACTAGATGCAATCAGAAAGGTGAGCTTCCTTACAAAAGTAATTAGCTATAGCAAACGTTTTCAGAATGGTTGGTAGATATTCTAGTCAGAGATATATATTATACTGGACCATCATGTTTGCTATCGTATTACTCGAGGAGATTAGCAGGCTTATGGTGGTGCGTCTAGTTACACAGATAACAACTCAAAAATAATATTATTCTGACATCATTGCTACTCATCACAGGCTAAGCAATCAGAAATTGCTTATTCCGAGGAGTTAAAGCGAAGGAAAGATACTGAAATAGCAGTAGCCAAAGAAAAAGAGAGATTTGTAACAATAAAAAGAGAGCAAGGAGTAATCATGGAAGAACTTCAAAGTGCAATGGATCAAAAAGAGATGCTTGAGAACCAAATCGCAGAAGCTGATGGTACAATGGAGAAGCTAAACCAGAAGCTTGATATAGCTGTAAAGTTGTTGCAAAAGTTGAGGGATGAAAGAGAGGAGTTGCAGACAGAACGTAACAGAGCACTCACGGAAGCCGAGGAGTTGAGGAGCCACGCAGAGACCTCAACCGTACAGTTACCTCGGTACTTCACGGATTTCTCTTTCTCCGAGATTGACGAAGCAACTAATCACTTTGATTCGACTCTGAAGATTGGGGAAGGAGGATACGGAACCATCTACGTTGGTATACTGCGTCATACTCAGGTGGCTATAAAAATGTTGAATCCTAACAGTTTGCAAGTCCCTATAGAGTATCAACAGGAGGTAATTTCTTGACATGTTATTAGTGAATCTAAGGTTTTCAAATTAAATTTCTTGTTTCGTTTCATCATCGTGGCTTTGACGTATTCTTGCGGCGTTGCAGGTTAATGTGTTAAGCAAAATGAGGCATCCAAATATCATCACGCTAATCGGAGCTTGTCCAGAGGGGTGGAGTCTTGTCTATGAGTACCTTCCCGATGGAAGCCTTGAAGACAGGCTTAATTGCAAGGACAACTCTCCACCGTTGTCATGGCAAAATCGTGTACGCATTGCCACCGAGATATGCGCAGCACTTGTCTTTCTTCATTCCAATAAAGCTCATAGCTTAGTACACGGTGATTTGAAGCCAGCAAATATTCTTCTCGACGCCAATCTCGTTAGCAAGTTAAGTGACTTTGGAACCTGCTCGCTACTTCATCCCAATGGAAGCAAAAGAGCGCCAACCGATGGCAGAGGCTTGGATCCAGAAGCTTCTAGTAGTGGAGAGCTAACTCCGAAGTCCGATGTTTACTCGTTTGGGATTATATTATTACGTTTGTTGACCGGGAGACCTGCTTTACAGATAGCAAACGAAGTGAAGCACGCCCTCGATTCTGGAACATTGAATGACCTTTTGGACCCTTTAGCAGGTGATTGGCCCTTTGTTCAGGCCGAGCAGCTTGCTCGCCTGGCATTGAGATGCTGCGAGAGTGTCAGTGAGAATCGTCCGGACCTTGCATCTGAAGTATGGAGAGTACTCGAACCTATGAGAGCTTCTAGCGGAGGATCATCATCTTTCCATCTCGGCCGTAACGAGCACCGCATAGCCCCTCCATACTTCATTTGTCCCATTTTCCAGGTAACTTAAATCTACAGAATTTAATATTAACCACATCCAGAGCTCTCAAAGTCCTTCTGGTTTCGAAACTTGTAGGAAGTGATGCAGGATCCACACGTAGCTGCAGATGGTTTCACATATGAAGCAGAGGCTATAAGAGCGTGGCTCGATAGCGGACACGATACTTCGCCAATGACCAACGTCAAGCTTTCTCACACCAGCTTAATAGCTAACCATGCTCTTCGTTCCGCGATCCAAGAGTGGCTTCAACATCATTGCTGAAACGAAAATCCTTCAAACCCTCAACCTCCTGTTCCCACAAGTGAAAAATCTCTTATGAAAACAAGTTTTTCGCCTTTTCTCCGGCGAGGCAACAGAGAGTGAGTAAGATTAGTTTTTCCTTTATACACATACATACAATCTCTCAATGAATAGCATATATATATTGTTCTACTTTTGTCCAAGCATAGTGCAAGTCTCCTCTATATTTGTTAGATATGAAAAAGAAGAAGAGGCAGTGAGATTTGTATGTGTATATTATATGATGTTTTGTATGCAAAAAAAGGTTTATATGTTTATACCCATTTGTGTGAGAAGAAGTGTTACTAGTTTTGTTCATCCTTTATGAATCAGCTCTCTTTAGCACAAAGATTAGCCTCCAGATTATATGTTGTTTTATAGTATCGTTTAGTGTATAGTAATGTAAATGTATTTGAGTTTATCCATCTTGCTGCTGATTAATTTTGTTGGCTAACCATTAAACAAGAGAAGATAGCTTTGTTTGCTTAATCATAGTGTGATTAATTCTTTTAGTAGTGAGGTCAGATCGTTAGAAAGTAGCATGAAAGATAGGGGAATAATCGTCAAAAACACTAAGGCCTTTTACCAACGGGCTTTGAATAGGCCCAATATTCTATTTTAGCCCATTTATTTTTTTGGTCAACAAACGGACCACAATTAACCGGTCCGATAGTCCATTTAACCTCACATATTCCCTCTATTTCGTGGTGGAGTGCGTGACGATTGGTTCTGAAGACTCAACCATCAGACTACAATATCATCCAGTGTAGCCCATTTATTTGAAAAATAAACTTTTGAAAAAATATTTGCCATCTACGCGATATTTTGGACATATTATGTAACTTGAAATACTTTATGGCATAATAGGTTATATTTGGGGAACATTCTTCCAACATTTTTTTTCTTTTGACCGTTTCTTAATTTTGCTCTGACCATATTTATAACGTTGAAAACATCTAATAAACATATTTTAAAGAATAAAAGATACTATATCTAATAACATTTTACCACAAGTCTACAACACACTATTTTATCATTAATCTTTGGTATATAAAGATTGATATCTCTATACTTCTTCTTTTCTAAAATCCATTTTCTTTTAGTAAAAAGAAAAGACCATTGATAAAGTCTTGTTCCCATATTATATACAAATGATTTGGTTCGAATATTCCAAGGAACAAAGCAACAACAACACAAAAGAGTCATGAGATGTGCAGCCATTGAATCTCTTCTTCTTATCCAAGTAAAACGTAAACAAATGTTCTGCAAACAAAAACCTAAACCTTTGTCAAGTTGAGTTCTTTGTCTCTCCATTGTTGTTATCAGTCTATGGAGGAAACTATCATATCCCGAATACTCGAAGAGAAAATCTACATCGCGGTTGGTAAAAGAGTGTGGAAGAACATAACAAATCTAATGTGGGCATTAGAGAACTTTCAAGGAAGCAAAATATGCATCCTTCATATTCACCAACCATCTCCAATGATTCCTGTTTGTGAGTATTTTTCAAAAACTTTTTCTTTAGATATCATCGCTCTGTGGGTTTAATGGGCAAAGTTGTTCATATTTTGATGCAAAGTGGGAACCAAATTCGAAGCTTCCACAGCAGATGAGGAATCAGTTAGAGCATATAGAGGAAAAGAGACTGCGAAAACCGAAAAGATTCTGCAAGAGTACCTTAGTATTTGCCTTAAGAAAGGGGTATGCACTATACTATGTACTATGTGCAAATGTGTTCACATGTCATATAAGTTATGTTGCTCTGTTTAGGTAGAGGCAGAGAAGCTGTGTATCGAAATGGATTCGATTGAGAAAGGGATCGTTGAAGCGATATACCGGTATAAGATCAGGAAGCTTGTCATGGGAGCAGCTGCAGATAAACACTATTCCATGTAATGTATCATCACATTAGCCAATTTGATACTTATAGACATGACCATTGATCTTTGTAGGATCTTTTAAAAGTGAGGCGTTTCGTCGACTTTTCGCAGGAAAATGGAAGATCTTAAGTCCAAGAAAGCAATCTTTGTCTGTCAACAGTCTCCTGCTACTTGTCAAATACACTTCACCTGCAAAGGAAACCTTATCCACACAAGGTTTCAATCAAAAGACCTTTACTTTGTTTGTAGATGTATGCAGATAGACAAGAGAAGCATCACTGGTTGTTGCCTGATCATTGTAGGGAAGCTCGGATGGACGAAGTTCGAGCTCTCTCTGCGCTCTTGTCCGAGTTTCAGCAGCGTGTATTACCACAAGCAAGCACCAACGAAATCGAAGAGGTAGGATGTTTACAAAACCAGAGGAAATTATCAAACAGATCATCCATGGATATAAGCTCTTGTCAGTCTGCTGATACATTATCAGACCCCCAAAGATCCGAGGTCTCACTAAGACAAGTTCAAGATGAACCGCGTGACTCATCATCTCAAGCTTTCCCAGTACGTTTATGCAATTTCGATTAGAAACTACCGAATATATATTTGCTTGCCTGGCTGATGGAGTTTACTTACTGTGCTTGTTTTATCAGTGCAGCGGAATGGGACTGAACATGATAAGCTTCCTGATCAACTCCACAAAGCTATGGCAGAAGCTCACAATCCAAAACCACGAACATTGTGACTGATTCTCGCCAATTCAAAGCCTTTGTTTCCTGAAAACAGTAATATAGCCAACAAGATGTATCAAAAGAGACATTTGTGTGAGAGAAGTAGCTGCTGCTTCTTTTCTCGTGTGACCCGTGAGTTGTGATGCTAAAACAATGGAACCTGTCTTCATTATTTTCTTTTGAGTTCATATAACACAAAGTACATCTGGATTCTAAATTTGACCCCTCCCACAACTATAGCACTCAAAATATGCTTTTACAAAAGAAACAGATCAAATCGCTAAGAGGTTAAAAAACGAAAAAAGGATGAATCAAAACTGAATCCTACCTCTCCGGTTGAATGAGAAAGAAGGGAAGAGATGTGAAATAAAAACAAACTGTTACACGAAACGCTGGTGTCTCTGTTTGATCACATTCTTAACCAAAACTGTTCCAGCCTTTCGCTGGCGTTTTTAGCTTAAATTGTGTCCTTGAGATTGACCTTCAAATTCATACCATAACTTTATCAGTCATTTAAGAGTAAGCCGAGAACTGATATACAACGCGAAATGTCTTTTTAGAAGAAAATATAATGCCTATACCTGTATGCCGTCTTGTATTCCCGTTGCCATTTATGGAAAAGTGAACCGGCCTTCTTTCTTGACCTAGCGATCGTACCCAATTGGAGTTCAATCTTCGAGCAAAGTCTTCTACCTCTCTGTAACAACATTATATTCACTATTCATGAGAATAAGTTTCTTTTAGATAAAGTTTGTGCAAGAATTTGAAGGAGCGGCTCATCGTTATGCATGATGTGTAGACATTCATTATACGAAATATCCTGGTTCTGATATAAACAAGAGTCGGTACCTATCAAGCATTTCCCTCATGGCTGGATCGATCTCATCATCTATATCTCCATCTTCAGATCCGGCCTTTGGCATAAAAATGTTATCTTCCGTATTAGGTAAGTTTGGTACCTCTCTCGTGCTGGACCCAGTCTCTTCAATACATTGTTGTTTGGAATGAAGTTCGCGTGATTCCTACACACACAAGGAACAACACACTCATTAACATGATAGATACCGAACCAGGAGCAAACACCGAGAAAGTATTCTGAACCTTTTCGTGAAAATCTTCTACTCCTTTTTCATTCGAGGAAACAATCTTTTGGTCCTTCTTTTTCTTGTTCTTCTTTTTTCCCTTTGACATCGTTGCCACCTTCGAATCTGTGAAACATAATTTTCCTTACTTCCAATGAAGCCTTCAAAAGGAAATAGAATAACATAAAGGAGAAAACTAAGAGGCAACACAAGCATATACATATACACAGCAAATATCTCAATCGAGGATACCAAAGATCGATCATTGTTTTATTCATTTATCCACGAGAGCGAAGAGATAGCACCACTAGACCATGAGTATTTTATTTCAGGCATTGAGCGAAAAATCGTCAAAAAACACACAAAAGAGAAATGCAAACACGAACTAAAATGAGGAAAAAAACAGAACAAAACGAATCGTAAGATCAAAGGAAGGTACCTCTGCCATTAATAAATGATAACAGATCATCCACAGAACGTTCGTCCACATGTTCTTCAACCTCAACATTCTAAGACATGGAAAACCCCAACTTTATGAACTAGTGAAATAGTTCAATCTTTAGATCAAATCTAAGAACGCTCAACTTCATTCATAAACCTATAAATTACAATATATCCTAAGAAAGTAAAATATAAACTACTAAACAGACCTTCAATCTCTCTCTTTCTTTCAGCTCTTTTCTTTTCTTTGCGTATAATCTATTCAGTAATCGAATCCGCGGATCATCCAATGTGTTCTTCAAAGGCTCTAATTTCTCTTCCTGGATAAATTATTAATGATCAGTCAAAAAGAGAAGCAGAAGGAGAAGACACATCCTAAAAAGAGAGGAACTTGAGCAGCAACATACCTCGGTAAGGTCGTCAGGCAAATGAAATATTTCTCGAATCTCTTCAGGGGTTTTTCCTTCAATGATTCGTGCAAGTGCCCGACTAGTAAGATCGACCAAAGGCTTCAGCTGCAAACTGTCAGCAGCTGAGGTCAACTCACAGAGCCTCTTTGTGTCCATTCGGATGAATTTTTCATCATAAGTTTTTCGCTCCTAAAGAGTGTATAAATAGATGTATTAAAAGAGGCTAGATGGGGGGTACGGAAAAGGAAATATTTACTCCAAATTTACGATGCCATGCAAACCTTATTCGAACGTCCAGGCACTTGATGAAATCTGCAGTAGTCAAGAATCAAGCTGAACATAGCTGGATTAACTCGCTGTGGAAGCGATATTGCATGATTCTTAGAAGATCCAACACCTTTCTGTATCACCTCTTGGCATATCATGGGACAGAACATTGCAACCTCTTGTTCCACTTGCTGAATTGAACCATCGGCTGTTTGAAGCCAGATATAGGACTTCATCGTCTGGATCCATGTCACAGAAAAAACAATTTAGCTAGGGATAACAACAACATCACATAAATTCATACGATGAGAATATCGTTAATCACAACTTAAACCTAAACTGTAAAAAATCCTTGGGATACCGAACTAGTTTGTAAAATACTAAATTTACTACTAAGAATGTCACGGTATCTAACAACCTTCTAACCATCAGAACCTTATACAATGCTAGATAAAGCATATAAAGTCATCAATACTTTCCATTAGAGGTAAAAGTGATATCCATGTGAGCAACGGTAACTGAGAAAGCCAACAAAATGTAGCTAACCTAAGATCGTTTCCTGATAGCAAATAATGGAGAAAACTGTACCTCTGGTTTCATGACAGCCAAATCACCTTCTGACATCGATGGTAGATTCGATAATCCGATGCACTGCTATTAGACTCCTTGAATTAAAGTATTATACGAAACTTCAACTCCGATAAGTAGAACACACTCTACAACAATACAAAATCTCTGTTTCCCTTTAAATCTCGAACCTCTTCAGGACAAAAGACTTGCCACCAGGTATGAAAATTTTCCAAGGATATGAGCATTGAAGTCAGATAGCAATCTCAAGCAAGATCTCCACCAAATCCATTCACCAAACTAGTAAAAGAAAAGGATAACATATACATTTAGAGATTAACCACTCCACCAAAAAACCAAAACCAAAACTGAATCTTATATGTAATTAAGAAGCTAAACAATATGCAATCTCCCACACTCAAGGAATTGATTAAGCCAAATCCTTTTTATGGCAAAAAGAAATGATCTTCCTTTAATGTTTAAAAGCATTACTCTTTAACGGTTTCTGACGAACAAACATGAAAAAGGATGAAACTTTAACATCCAATCAAATCAAAAGTAAAACCCTAAAACAAGAAAATGGAAACACAAATCAAGAAGTAATCAAAATCTGATGATCCAATTCAGAAGCAAAGGAAAAAAACACAATCTAAAACAGAGAAGAAACAGCCGTATACGTTGAGAGATGCGAAGCATCAAAGAAGCAAGAGAGAGAGAGATAAAGAGAAGATAAAAATACAAAACACGTAACCATCGAGAAAGCTCTTACGAAACAGAAGGCAAGAAGAGTCGATTACAGCGAAGAAACGGCGGCGTACCTTATAACAAAAAAAGAATTAAGAAATGTTGACGGAGGAGGGATTTGAATCTGACGGTGGATAGCGACGGCGGACGGCGGACGGCGGCCAAGCGATGTGGAGCGGATAAGAGAGAGAAAATCAGACAATTTAGGATAAAAAAAAATATTCACATGAGGAAGAAGGAGAAAGACAGGAAAATGAGAGGACCGATCATGTCCAGGTGTCAGAATCTTGTTTGATAATGGCTTGTGGTTTACGTAAAAAAAAATAGAAACTAGGGTTCACCTGGTTCGTGGTTCGAGTCGATAGGCTAGCGAAAGAGAGGCTAGTGGTTCGTAGTGGTTTTAATCTTTTTATGTTTCATTTGTTGTTGGGCTATGTTAGCTATTGAGGCCCATTTAGAAGTATGGGCTTTTTATAGTTGAAAATAGCCCAAACTTAAGAAATGTGGAGTCTAATTTTTTAGGGTTTGGTAAATGAATATTTACACACAATTTGAAGAAAATAGCTTTCACATACCCTAACATGATGATTACTAGTTTTGTCATACCCCCGAGACAAAATGGTGTGTGAGGAGAAATTTTAAAAAATTGGTTTAATTATATATATCACTAAAATGCATTTATTTTTTCGGGTTACTTGTTTTAAAACAACTTTACAGTTAAACGTGTGTTGTGCTAGAATAATATTATGATGAATGATCTTTCATGAAGTGATTTCTGAAATCGTGTGACTGACGACATAAGAAGAAATATTACTTCCGACCATCAGATATGGAAGATTTGCGAAGACAACACATCAATTTTTTAAAACCTTTTCGAGATAGCACTTCCGACCATCGGATATAGAACAGTTAAAAAAAGGCGTGAAGACATATGGAAAGAACCAAAAAGGTGTTACAAGTTTCCTTTTTTAATTACGTAAATAGTTCGATAAAAAATCTCTACGTGATAGTCAAAAAAAATATTTGAATATGTAGGTTATTTTTTTTGCTAGCGATAGAAGAATAATGATAACAAAAAATATACACATTCTACAAGACAGTAATTAATTAGTTTATATTTAACTTTTGATGTCTAATTTCATCTAAGATTCTTTTATAACTAAAAAAAGTATTAAAATTTTTCTTCTTTAGCTTCATGACTCGTAATATTAAAAGAGAAAACCACTTTGTCGAAGAAAAACAAAAAAGAAAACGCAAAAATTCTCGAAATTAAAATAATCCAAGAGAGGTGGAGACAGTAACGCAACGGGAATAATGAGAGTGTGGGGTATGCAATAATTTTTTTTTAGGGTATGAAATAATTACATCCAGAAAATATTATTACAAACAAATTAGAGAAAATGGTTAATATTGGACTGAAGGTGACAAGTGCGTTGGGTGGGCTTGGTCGGTTTTGTATACGTAAGATACTGCCACGTGTTCAATTATCCGTGGATTGGACGGCTTGGAATCGTGGAGTTCTTTATTCTCTCATACCGAAACAAATTACAACCTTCGCTTTTTTTTTGTCATCTTAGAAGATTTTTTGGTTCAAAACCATTCGCGTGTATTCTAATTGAGGATAGCAAATGAGGCGGTGGTTGAACCAACTCTGTTGTCATTTCATATAACTGAAATTCAAACATTGCATATATTTTTAGTGAAATGAACTATTGGTATTTTTTTGACACGGATGGATCGATAAGGCCTGATCCATAGCAAAACCCTACGACGTGGGGTACCACGACTTGGTGGAGTAGAACTCCAGACAACTGAGTACTCAGCACCAGAGTTTTTGCCACTGGACCAAATGAGTCTCGGCGAAATGAACTATTTGTCCCTGGGTTACAAATGACAAAAAAAACATATTTTAATTAATCATATTTAATTTTATAGTTCGTCGAATACATGGTAAAAATGGTATAGAATTGTTAGATATGCATTAGGCATTTCAATGGTTCAAATTAATAAGAAAACTTGTCAATCAAAACATAATTATGCAAGTAGAATAAACCGTTATTATATATAAATATAAAGACTTTGGTTTATATAGAAATAATAGTGTATAAAAAGAAAGTAAAAATATTGGTTTGTCTATCTATATCACCAAAATGCATATATATTTCAGTCAGAGAAAACTTCGGTTAAACGTTGGTTTGTTAAAGTGGTAATAGGATTGATAAAATTTCGGGATTTGACTTCCGAAACTGTGCGAGTAAATGCGTGGAGATTTGTAAAGACAGTAAGTCGAATAAGGTGATTTTCAGAACTAGAGAAAGACATCAGGGTACACATAAGGGACATAGGGAAGTGTTACAAAAAGCTTGATTGATTAATGGAGTTTAGGTAATAAGTGAAAGCGAAAATTTGGTAAGTGAAAGTAGAAGAAAACACCATGTGTGTAGGTCATAGTGTCGCACCAAATAGACAAGAAAACAACGAAGCAACAACGATATGAATCTTTCGGTCTTTTGATTTTTTTTCCTTTTGGCTTAGACGTTGTCTTTCCTTTTTGGCAAATAGTGGATATGTGCACACAAACCCACTATTCTTCTTTCATTAAAACGCACCACTCATTATTCTTCATGGTGAATAGTATAGCTACGTGATGCATGGCATTTGCTTATGCGTTGCATTTATAGTCTCACATCACATGATCTTTTTAAGGTTGTATCTTTAACGGATTTGTCAATGTATTTATAAGGTTGTATTTTGCATGAATATTACGTAGATTTTGAACTTTTAAAGACATCTTATGTGTGCAAAATTTATAGGAAAAAAAACCCTAAAAAGTCGAGCAAATAATGGATAGATTATGACATTTTCGTAGGATTCTCTATACTATAGGGTGCATATACACATTTACAAGCATTGTGACATGCAACGAGATGGTAGATGAATTTCTTGAATAATCATAAAATATATATATATATATATATATATTGGGGGTTTGTAATTTTACAAAGGTGAATTTGCTCAAAAACCATGGAAAAATTATTGTTTAATTTTTTTGGGTTAAAAAAAAGGTATAAAATTGGAGGATTTTACAAAAAAGCCCATTTGTGAAAAAAAAAAACGAGAGAAAAGGTAATTTCAATTTTAGAAGAGATTATGGTTATCCATTATAATTACTTTTTTTACAAATCCCTAAAAAACAAATCGGGAGTAGAAAGTATAATTTGATTTTTTTGAAAACTTAAAATAATGGGGTTTTTGGTATATTAGTTACAATTTCCCTTAGATGTTTTCATATACATAGGAATTTAATTAATTTATATATGAAGTTGTGATTATTACAATACGGTTGTATTTTACTCAAACACAGGGTGTTTCTGATTTAGGAGATCATATAAAAAAAACTCATTTCTTATGTGATTAATTAAATAAAAATAGAAAATCTTAAATTAATATCTAACAAAAAAAAAAAATCTTAAATTAATAAATAAGCCATTACAAAATTAGTAATGTTATAGATGATTTTGTTCGATGAGGTGTCACTTATATGGTATCTTTAGGTCTGGTGAGCCCATGTGCCTCTCGTGACAACGGTCCAAATTAACCGGTGGTTTATCTCGGCCACAAATTTTTATATACATTTTTTTATCAGCTTTTTAGTATTTTTCTTCTTGTCAAATTAATTAAATTAATGAAAAAAAATACATCGATACAATTCCAAACAAAACATCCACACATTTCGGTTTAGAGTATATTAGAAAAATTAAGCTACAAACCGGAGTACGAAACTCTGTCCACAAACTTTTTTTAATTAATCATTAATTATTATTAGCAACAATGATGATAACGTTAATTATAATAAAATTTTTAATTATCGTTATGCTTAATTTAATTTTTTCTCCATTTCATTTGCATTATCTCTTTGCCAGCTTTGAGTTTCGTCACTATAAAATAACACCACTCTCTCTTTGCTTCTCTGTATCACATAATAATCTACTCACAGAGAAAAAAGCCAAAACCGGAGAGAAGTCGGAGATGGAAGGCAAAGAAGAAGATGTTAGAGTCGGAGCTAACAAGTTTCCGGAGAGACAACCGATCGGAACTTCGGCTCAGAGCGACAAGGACTACAAGGAGCCACCGCCTGCGCCGTTGTTCGAGCCCGGCGAGGTTGCTTCTTGGTCTTTCTGGAGAGCCGGAATCGCTGAGTTCATCGCGACGTTTCTGTTCCTTTACATCACTATTTTGACGGTTATGGGAGTGAAGAGGTCACCGAGTATGTGTGCTTCCGTCGGAATCCAGGGAATCGCTTGGGCTTTCGGTGGTATGATCTTCGCTCTCGTCTACTGCACCGCTGGTATCTCCGGTAAGGCTCCGATTTAACGATTTCAGTCTCCGATCTCTTCAGATTCTTCGATAGATCATGGTTAGGTAGCGAAATTGAAACCATATTAGGGTTTAGAACATGCTGATTAGGTTCGATTTGAAAGAGATTGATTCAAATTCGATGTTAGTTTGCTTCGAATCGTTAGATTCTGCAGATTTTGTAATCCGATTTGTGGTTTATGTTATGAACTCTCTCAGGGTTTAGAACATGCTGCGTAGGTTCGATTCGAAAGAGATTGATTCAAACTCGATGTTAGTTTGCTTGGAATCGTTAGATTTTGCAGATGTTGTAATCCGATTTGTGGTTTATGTTATGAACTCTCTCAGGTGGACACATCAACCCAGCCGTTACGTTCGGTTTGTTCTTAGCTCGAAAGCTTTCGCTCACAAGAGCTGTGTACTACATGGTGATGCAGTGCTTAGGAGCTATTTGTGGAGCTGGTGTGGTTAAAGGGTTCCAACCAAAGCCATACCAAGCTCTAGGTGGTGGTGCTAACACCGTAGCTCATGGCTACACTAAAGGAAGTGGTCTTGGAGCTGAGATCATTGGAACATTCGTTCTTGTTTACACCGTCTTCTCAGCTACTGATGCCAAGAGAAACGCTCGCGACTCTCATGTTCCCGTAAGTTAAAAAAAAGACAATCAGTAAAAGAATAATGGGTCTATGTTGCATCCTTAATCGGGTTTTGAAAATCCTCGACAGATTCTTGCACCGCTCCCTATCGGATTCGCTGTGTTCTTGGTCCACTTAGCTACAATCCCCATCACTGGAACTGGAATCAACCCAGCAAGAAGTCTTGGAGCTGCCATTATCTTCAACAAGGACAACGCTTGGGACGACCATGTGAGTTCTCTTTCTCACTTTCTCGCCAAATTTACAATCATAATCGGTTTCGATCATCATCGGACTAATAAAATCGTTGTTTCGTTCTTTGTTTCAGTGGGTATTTTGGGTTGGACCATTCATTGGTGCTGCACTTGCTGCTCTTTACCATGTGATAGTCATCAGAGCTATTCCATTCAAGTCCAGAAACTGATTTGAGTTCTCTTTTAAAAATTTGCACTTTCTTCTTATTGTGAATCTATGTGCCTGTATGAAACGTGTGTATGTGTTTGTTCATCTTCTTTTGCCTAATGCAGACTTATATGTAAAACTAAGAAACTTCCCTTGAAAAAAAGTTTGTAATCTCTATAACTGAATCATTCTGGGAATTTCTCAAACATACATTTCTCTTGAGACAAAAGTGGACCAAACGTATTTAATACATTTAGGTTCGCTATAAATTGCTAAAAGAAAAAGTTGACATTACAAGTGAATGATGCCAAACAGCACTAGCTATTTAAAAATGATACCCGACAAGATTGGCCCAAATTCAAATAAAATAAAATAACAAAATCAAATTTAAGTATACGAAAATTATGGATATAAGATTTTTATTTAAAATCAAATCGAGAGATGCTTACAAAATAATGTAATCAAATTTTACTGTCCGAGACCAAAGAAAGATGAAAAAGAGTAAAAGAAAAAAAAACGCTTTGCAAAATTACCTCTATTGAATTATATGAAGCCAATCAATGAATGACATCTGGTGTACTGTTGTGTAGGCCAAAGAACCGCGTAGCTTAACACGCGCCTTTTGGGCGCGTGCCACTCTCTCTATATTCCACATTCAATGATAGATGCGATTGGGTTTTCCACCTACCCAAACCTACCTTGTAACGCCGTTACCAACCCCGTTATTAACGGCGTTACATTTTAACTCCGTCTTCTCTCTCAGATCCGCCGCGATCGCCGTTAAGTCCCGTTTATGGACGTTAACCATTAAACCGTACTTCATGAAAAGAGTTAACGACATCTTCTGCTCCACCTTATGCCCCGTCACCACCGTCAAACGGTGGCGGAGCAAAACCGCCGCCGCGATCGATTTCATTTGTAGATAAGCAAGATCCTTACCTAAACAGATCCTAGGGCCAGCATTAAACGCCACGAATTTAAACGGATCATGATTGATGAATCTCTCACCACCGTCCGATTGCGATATCCATCTCTCCGGTTTAAATTCCAAACAATCATCTCCCCAAGTCGATCTCATCCTCCCCGCCGAGTAAATCGAATACGTCACCGACGATCCCGCCGGAACAAAAGTTCCGTCCGGCAATACATCGTCCTTCACGGCGCGTTTGGAATCTTCCGGCACGGAAGGATACAATCTCAGCGTCTCCGATAACGCCGCCTTGAGATAAACCAATCGATCAAGCTCCTCACACGAAAGCGTCTCCTCCGTCCACGACGCCACGTCATCGCCACGTGTCTCAATAAGGACGGTACAGATCTCGCGAAGGATTTTATCCTCTACGGTAGGGTGCTGCGTAATCAACCAGAAGAACCAACTCAACGCGACGGATGACGTGTCACGTCCAGCGAGTATGAAATTGAGCGCCACGCGCTGGAGAATCTCGTCGGAGTAAGATTCTTTCTTCTTGATGAAACGTGACAAGAGATCATCGTGCTGGGTCCCATCGTTATTATGCTGAGTCATCAAATCTTGCTTACGTGTCTTAATAATCTCAGACAAATAATTGTCTACTTGTACTAAGCTTCGGCTCAAGCCGACTTCTAAGCCGAGACGAAACCTTTTCTTAAACTTCCACAAAATCTCCGGCAATATAAACCGCTGCAGCGAAGCCTCGGTGGCTCGATCGAAAGCCACCGCGAAGGCATTCACCGGTAGCCCCGGGGCACAAGTCCGCGGGTCTTTCCCGAAAGTCAAGCCGCAAATGTTATCAAACGTAAGCCGAAGAAGCAAATCTTGTAGATCAATCGGCTCAGAGTTAAACCGAGCCGTTTCAAGAATAGGCAAAAACCGAAGCTTGATAGCTCGATTAACCCAACGAGCCATGGCTTGACGTAGAGTCCTAGTAGTAAACTCCAACGCCGCCGTCTTCCTCTGAAAAAGCCACGTGTCACCATCGGAGTTAAAGATCCCTTGACCTAAAAGATCGTGAAAGACGGCTTGCCACGTAGGACCTTTAGGGTAATTATCAAAACGATTCTTGAGAATATGCTCAAGGTTTCTTGGATCACAAGTAACCGTGACAAGACCTTGTTTTTTAGCAAGAAACGGAATCGCACAGATGCATGTTTGATACGTACCGGAGCAAGCACGAAGGTTGTCGGAGATCCAATCATGCATGCGTTCGCAATTCTCGATAAGACCAGGAAGACTTCCTACTAAAGGCCAAACACGAGGACCTTTAAGACAACGAGATATGAATGTTAGCCATAAGAGATAAGCTGTTATGGCTGAAACAATCATCAAAGCAGTTGATATTTCCATCACTTGACGGCTTAGCTTCAGGTGGTGAAAATGAGAAAAGTTTTCCTTAAAAGAGTGATGAAGTTTGAAGGAAAGAGATAGAGAAAGAAGATGGGTTTTTGAAGAAATGTATGAACACAAGAGAGAAGATTTATAGAAAAGAGAGAGAGCAATTATGGAAGACAGACTGTTTTTTTTTTTACTACTTACAATGAGTTTTTTTTTTTTTAACTCTCTAGATCTCTCTCTCTCTTTTGAGTGAAGGAGGAGCTTTTAGGTTATGTGAAGAAGCATGAGATAATGTGTACAACCATTAATGTTACAGCTCTAGACTTGCAGCTAGGTAGTTGGAGACTTTATATATTCTTTGGTATATATAGAGAACAAACAAAAAAAAGTTTTTTTGCAAAATCGTAAAATTTCTAAAGTCTATGAAGAGAGAGCATTAAAGACGTTTAGTTGAGAGATGCATAGTTTTGTCAATGTCCGAACATTGAACCATTTATATATACAATTTAATACAAAACCCCAAAAAGGAGGTAAGTAAAAATGAAATAGTATACAAATATTTTGGTGGAAAATTCGTGTAAAACAAGTCATGATGAAAGCATGGGATGTTGCCTCCTTGTTGTTTAGATCGTATTATTTGTGGCTATTAATTGCATGTTTAATTAGGTGTTTGTAGTTCGGTGTCGGTTCTAATGGAAAATGATATGTTTTTGATGTATTATTATTATAAGTCATGGTACATATGTACATATCACGTTGTATGTTTTTATTATTATGATACGATTTAACAAATGTATGTGTACGTAAGAATGAGTAATCGGGGTTTAGAGTTGAGATTGTTAGAGTTTGGGTGAACAAATTCCACCAAAGACGTTTTTTTGCTCAACTACACAACTTCTTTAGGTTGATTATGAGTTTAGTATGACTTCTTCAATATATGTTATCCAAAGTTTTAATAATGAGTTTAACATCCCATTCGTCTTTTCCGTGTTTCTCGATGCCCTCTCTTTTAGTTTGCGAGTCTTTCCTTTCTGACTGTCGGGATCTTTACTCTAAAAGGTTTTAAAAAGTTGATTTAGTGTTTCTACAAATCATCACGCGATTTTTTCGCGTTATTTTGTCCTCACTTGCACGATTTTTAAATTTACTTCATGAAATGTCATTATAGTATTGCTCGTTTAAATGTGGAGTTCGCTCATGAGAAGTAACGAAAAAGATAAATGCACTTTGGTGACATAGTAGTTAAATCAATATTCTCAAGCTTTCGTCGGATACTACGTTATCTCCATAAACTATAGTCTCGCATAATTTCTCTCTTAATGCATGGACATGATAATTTGGTGGAATAACCAATCCATAATCATACCATAAAACCCTTGATATGTATGCATAAGATCAACACGCAATCTTATTCTAAATTTTTACGTGTAGTAGTGGGTTGAAATTTTACAAGCAAGTCCACGTCAATGCATTCTAGTTGAGTATTAGAATCTAAATTAGATATAGTTGAATATTTCAATATCAGTATTAGAGCATCCCATTGAAGATTCAACGGGGGGGGTTTATGCACATTTCTCCACAAAAAAAAGAATATAAAATTAGTATTTTGGTGATATTGGTTCAAAAGAGATGTCATTTGTGAACCTCTCGCGGGTCCCACGACACGTGGCGGTCCGCGATTGGTAGATTTAATTAAATTTTTTTTTAAAACGAAAAAAAAATTTAAAAAATTAAAAATTGTATTGGGGATCACACCCCCTTCATATCACTAATGGGATGCTCTTAGTTTTTGAGTCCTTTTGACTTTTGTTATTTAAGCATAAATGCATTGACCAATAAAAGTCAACTTTCTCGGTTTCTGAACCAAACATTGCAGACTCTAAACTCTAAGTCGAACCGTAATTGTATATTTTCAGTTTTGTTTAAAAATTATTTTCAGTGAACTTTTGCGATTTGTTCATCATCTTTGTTATGATTTGATGCAATACATGTGCAACCTATGTTCGTGTAATATTGTGATTGAATAAGCAATATTAGGTTAGAGCTTGTGAAAAAGGACAAATCGAAGTTATCTTATTAGCTTACCTTCCCATCAACGGCAATGTAGAAAACATACTTTTATACGTAGCATAAATAATAATTAATAATTGCGTAAGGGAAGTTAGGGCATCTCCATCCATGAACCTCTCAAAAAATCTTTAACTATTCATGGGTCCCACCATTTTATTATTAAAAAAAAAAGAAAAATTTCCGCCAATCACGGACCGCCACGTGTCCGTGAATAGTTAAGGATCAATCCTTAAGTAAGGTATTTAAGGATTTATCTCTCAAAAAATCCTTAACTATTCACGGGTGGGACCCGTGAATAGTTAAGTATTTTTGGGTTAAGATACCCAGGATGGAGATGCTCTTACATAAAATACTCAAATATTATAGTTAGGTTAGGTACATCATAGAATATCCCATGCATTATATCACACAAAAAAGAAAAAAATCTTGATCAAAATTAGCTACATTTGCAGAATTTTGGTCGAGTAGTTGATAAATAGATTGATTAATGCTTTTATACTATGAGATATGAAGAAGGATTTTCTGAAATGCAGTTTATGCAAATTAATGAAGACAAATTTATAGAAAATCTTCAATATGATGCAAACGAAACTGCTTATTTCGGTGATGAGATTCAACCGATAGAACGAAAAGATTTGTCTAGTGACTAATTATTCTTGTACTCCTTTTTAATCGTAACTAGTGTTGATCTGAGCTGTATACGGGGTAATATATTATATTAAGATAAATTAATTCTTATTTAAAATTAATATTAAAATTTTGTCTACATTTAATTTGAAATAAATATTTGTAAATCCCGTCAACACTTAAGCAGATATTATGTATATCAAATATATGTCTAGATATATATAGTTTCTTTTACTTATTAAATATCTAATGATTGGTCTAACAATGACTCTTTTTAAGTAGATTTTTTTAGTGTCTCCCGCATTTATGTAATGAGTCGTTGGTTACTATGATTCTAACGACTTGTGAACAAACTTAACAGATCGTATCGAGTAATAAATCTTTAGATATCGTGGGTTTAAATTATTTGTCATTTATGTTGAAATTATATTTTTCCTTTGTGGTCATTTAATAGTCTCATTATGCAGTTAAGACTATATAAAGAAAAGAAAAAAATAGAAATAAAAATCATACTATTGGAAAAGTTAGCTAAAATAGTGAATGAAACCCATTAAATATGGTAATTAATAACTAACCATAAGACAATACACTCAACTACTCTAGAGGCTAATAATAATAATAATAATTCATACGCTCCATTTATTAATTTTCACATTATTGACAACTCCGTTTCTCTGCATCGATGTTAACTATGATTCTCTCTGTCAAGTCATAAAACTAATTATTTCGATTTCAGCAAATTTACCAAATTTTGTAAAAAATGTCAATTTCGTTTTATATTACAAATCAGAATGTATGGTCTCTTTATAGTAATCATCCAATGAAAGTGAATAAATTTCATAAAATAAATGTGTGTATATATTTCCACACTAAAGGCAAGAAGTTTTTGACATCTAAAGAGAAAGTTTTGTAAGAAAGCAATTGTATCTCTCAATTCTAATTGTACAAGATAATGAAGCAAACACAGACTCAAAAACAAAACCAAAAACCAAAAGCATTTTGACATCAAGGCACACATGTATAAACTCAAGACCAAGTTTGTATGTACCTTTACTTTCGAGTTATATCATCTAGATCTCACTGGAGGAGCCACTCCTTATGAGAGAAGCTTGTGGATTACCTCTCACGATCACGTCTTTCAAGCGCGAGAGAGGTTCCAGTACTTTGCTCAGCTTCTGCGTGGAAACAAATAAAGAGTCGTTGTCATTAGTTGGTTAGCGGAAGATAATGATTCTTGATGAAAGTTTTCTCGATAATAAGATTAGTTTACCTCGCTACTGATGCTTGATTGCCACTTGAGTTGCAAAACCTGCCAGCTCTCTTGTTGCCAGCGTTGACCAAGAACTACAAGTCCCGCGACAGCAGCTGCAACAAACAAGGACCATATCGCATTTGCTTCTCTTCCGTGTGAATAGATAGAAATAGCTCTCCTCCTCCACCAAGCTTCACAAGGAAGGTTGTGTGTTGATTTTTTAGCATCCTTCTCAAGTTTAATGGGATTAGTTGTGGTATCCTCGATAGAATGGGGATCTAAAGCCCTCTCTGCATCGATGAATCCATGTTCATTATACATGGCTGATTCACTTCCCAACGGTTCCATGTGTCCCGAAGAACCAAGCGCAGATTCACCATAGGGACTCCTCTGTTCATCCTGAAACCGCGTGTTTCTCAACTTATCACCTTCAACCGTCAAGTCTTGGCCATATTTTCCTTGTTCCTCTTCCAATAAAGATTCATCGAGAGGTAAATCCTCATGCTCACTAGGTGGGAATACAAAGTGGTCAGACATGAACAAATCCCGCGAAGCTTCTGCTCCGTAGTAAGCATTATACTTCCGCGAATCTCTCGTTTCGACGCTGTATGGACCAGGAGAAGCAGCATAAGCTGATGAAGTAAGAGAGACAACTTCCCATTCATTCCCACGAGGAGGAAGCTCCTCATTACCCTCTTTGTTAGCCATCTTCCACCACAGAATATCCGATTATCCCAAAAACCTGAAAACAAACAGAGAACATCTCAAATCTTCTATTCCAAACGAAAAACAACGAACGATTTCGTTTTAATCACTCGCAACATTGAAACCAATCGAACACGAGGGAATTTTCAGAACTAGACAAAGCCGATTCGTTTCTAGGCTACTTCGTCTCAAATCAATGGAGATTCAATTACAGAGGAAGCGATCTAGATACAAACAATAGCTTATCGGATTCAAAATCGAGCTATTACAAAAATCGAAACGTATATGGAACGATCACGCTCGCGAAGAACAACAATTGAGAAAGAGAAACGAGTTTTTACAAGGGGAATAATGAATCGTTCATCAACAAATACCTGATGAAGAAACAGTTCGTCTGGGATTGGATCCAGAGGCTGATGATGATGATGATGATGATGACGACGAGATTCTATCTCTTCGGAGACTTGAGAATCTGGAAAGTGAATGGAGAAAAAAAAAGATCAGCAATTATTGATACCGGCGAGACCGGTTTTTAGGTCGGTTGAATAGACGGTGAGACCGGCTGCAGGCGGTAAACGGGTTCTTATATATATGCGCGAAGACCACCGCAACCGCAACGCAAACGCGGAAAAAATGCGATTTTTGAAAACGTCATAACACATGGCTCTTTATGATTGGCTACGAGGGTAATGACTAAAAAACTTTTCGTCTCTGAGCTTTGGTGGAGAAAGAGAATAATGGGAGATCTCTATTGCTTTGGACTTCGATGGAGTTCTCTGCGATTGTTGTGGAGAAAGCTCTCTTTCTGCTGTTAAGGTGAATGTTCATCTCTCTCTCTCGATATGGATTTGAGAATCGGAGCTTGTGTTTGAAGCTTTGGGATGATTATTGCCCAATGTTCATTGTTCTGTGTTTATAGGCTGCGAGAGTGAGATGGCCTGTTTCGTTCCAAGGAGTTGATTTAGCTTTAGAGGAATGGCTATGAAAATCATCTACTTGTGCGATTGTTGTTAGAGATGAAGATTCCATCTATTCGAAAATCTTCAGTGAGTGTGAATGTTTATTATCAGAACAATGTTGTTCACTGGACTTAGCTTTGATTAAGATGTTGTTTTGTATTGTAGATGAACAGTTGATGATGATGATTTCATTGCACTTGTTTATCAAGGTTTCAGAAGGATTGATTTTTGATGGGATATTGGAGAGCTGGGAAAAGATTAGGACTGTGATAATGGAAGCTTTGGATGAAGATAAAGATGCTTTGATCGATTTGTTACCACGAAACAGGTGCGCTTACGTTCTTTGGGTAACCACA
Source organism: Anastatica hierochuntica (assembly GCA_900406275.1). NCBI lineage: Eukaryota > Viridiplantae > Streptophyta > Magnoliopsida > Brassicales > Brassicaceae > Anastatica > Anastatica hierochuntica. Next base: position 66,573 of record OVAN01000063.1, read on the forward strand.
TTTTGATTGTAGTATTTAAGTGAGTGGTCTAACAAAATGTAGTAAATGAAATTATTCTAACGGTCTGTCGGTTTTATGAGCTGAAGTTTGTTAGTACGTGTGGGAATGATTGCAGGTGGAATAGTACCGTCAGAAAGGATTTACGGTTTGGGTACAGGGTCAGTATCAGTATTTGGTCCACCCATGAATTTTCATCTTGTTTAGTATCCAGATTTTACCCTTAAACTAGCCTTTTGGGCTGAAATCTCATCAGGCCTAAGGTTTAAGTGCATGACTTGGTAACCATTAGCTTACAATCTCTACGGAATTTGACCAGTTTCTTAGAAGATAGTCTCGCAATGCCGAAGAATGTCATCAAAGAGCCTGAGCTAGACAAATGGAATTTATACCTAGGTTGTCTCTTTGCTCTCTCACATATAATCTCATTTGGTTTCTCCTGGCTTTGGTTATTCTAACAGTACTTATCTCTCGATACAGGTAACTGCGGCTACAACACTGAGAAAGAGAGAGCAGAGGCAACAAACATTTCTAGGATTCAGGTTATTGAGCTTTCGACATTTAGCAATAAGCTTAAGTGATTGCACATTCTTTCAAGCTTCCTTTTTTAACATGTCATAGAAATTGTAGCTAAGATTCACCTAAAGAAATTATGTTACCAAAAGTGGTTTCTTTGTCCTTTAGCTCATCCTTGGTAAGATCATTCTTGGTACTATCATCATCTTCATCATCATTGCTTTGTTCAGCTTGAAGTTTGTTAACTACATCTTCGAGTGGAGGATCTCCAGGTTTTCGAAACTCTTGATTCCCTATCTTAAGCTCATAAGCCTCTTCCTGGCTCAACACGAACTCCCTTAGCTACCGACATGAGAGGAATGATCCTAGTGCCAGATCTCGACTAATCGCAGGGAATTTAGTGTGCTTACCTCTGTCACTTCCTTCCCAGTCTGCATATGTGATTCTGATATTTGTTTTACGCCTAACTGGAGCTTAACAAATCTGACGACTGGTACAAAAGTCCGTTTAGTCATTTCAGCTTGGATCTGCTCGAATCCCATGTTGGAGAAATCCGGAGGCGGATCAAACTCCGGCGTGGCGGATGTCTTTCCATGTTTCATCTTCTTCATTGTCTTCTACGTCGTCTAGATCATCGATCCGCCTCTGCCCTTCAGCGAGCTGAAGGAATCCGTAAAATTCGAGATCAGAAGGCCAAAAAGCAGAATCAAGGAAGAAGTAGAACGAAAGATCTTCTCCATTGGTTTGTTAACGAAGCAGATTCCGACAAAGCAAGCAGTAGTGACTATTGCGGCAAAAGTATATAACGACATAAACGGAACCTGGTCGCTTTAAAATGCATGCCGTTTCAATCTCCAGTAAAAGAACCGCGTGCAGAGTTATTGACGTTACGACGGCAAGCTTTGGGCTTCAAATAAAAACGATGACTATTTTTTCACACAGTACGAGATGACGCGTGTCGCATTTCTATTTGTGCAAACTTATATACATAGAAGGGGTAGTTTCGTAATAATTGTGAAATTGAGGTTCATCTCGTAACACGCATTTTCCGTTTTCTACACATGTGTAGAGTCGAGAGCGTGGGTCCCATTTTTTTTTTCCTTCCAAAAAAATAAAAAACTAAAACGGAAAATCAGATTAATGCCTTCCCAAAAAAACAAAAAGGAAAAAAAGAAATTAAAAAAAAAGGGAAGTAAAGCAGCTTAGGGTTTGACTGCGAGAAATTTCTGAATCGCGTGAATATCTCAGAGAAGAATCCGATCATCGATTTCGTCAATTTCGTTTTCCCTCCTTTTTTTTTCCATTTCCTTATCGTTCATCGGAAAAGCCCTAACAAGGATCTGGTTTCTTCCGTTGTCTCCGCCTGAGATTAATCTCAAAATCGATTCAAATCTAGAGAGAGAGTGTGGCAACGACTGAGTGTGTGTTGGCTCTGTGAATTTCCATTTCCGAACGCTGCTTTTGCTCTATTCGAGGTTTCTCTTTGCGGCTGCTTCTCTCCGAAATTTTTTAGGAGGATTTTGAAATTTTGTCTTCTTCTTCGTCTTCTTCAACCTTTTGAATTGTGTTTTGATTGTTTCGAGTGTAGTGTGATAATCAGATTCCTGGAGGAAGTTCATGCAGTCTGGAGGTAGTGGCGGAGGGCCCGCCCGGAACCCGGGAATGGGTCAGGCTGGTCGGACAGCCTCCACTTCATCCGCTGCTTCTCCGTCTTCTTCATCTTCATCGGTTCAGCAACAGCAGCAACAGCAGCAACAACAGCAGCAGCTCGCGTCTAGGCAGGTATAAGATTCTGAAATTCAACTGGAACCTTATGTAAATGTGTGGGGAAATTGGGGATTTGGTTCTTTTTGTGGAGTATATTGATCTTTCCTGTCGCTTATGCGATTCAATTATCGCATGGATTCAACTGTTTCTTGATTTTTCGGAAAAGGGAACTCAGTAGCTACCATTTTATTTAAACTGAAGCTTTGTCGGTATATTGAGTAATTGTGTCCGTGTTTTAGCCGTAGCCACATAGAGTACCTTATTGCTCTTAGTCGTGAATCGTTCGCTGGTCTTATTGTGTACTAATTGTTATCGTGCTTTTTAATATGGCAGCAGCAGCAGCAGCTGAGAAGCTCAGAAGCAAATGATAGCATGTTTGCGTATCATGCTGGTGGGGTTCAGGGAATGATGGGAGGAGGTGGCAACTTTGCTTCTTCGCCTGGTTCTACCCAGCAGACTCAGCAGTCTAGGCAATTCTTTGAGCCTCCTCAACAACAACAGGGTTCTTCCCAAGAGGGCCAGCAAAGTTTTAATCCAATGCAGCAAGCGTATATTCAGTTTGCTTTACAGGCGCAGCAACAAAAAGCACAGCAGCAAGCTAGAATGGGAATGTTGGGTCCAACAGGTGTGGGAAAAGATCAAGATGCACGGATGGCGATGTTGAATAGGCAAGACATGATTCCAATGCAGGCAATGGCATCTAATCAGGCGTCGTCATCTAAGTCATCAGGTGATCAGTTTAGGCAGATGGATTCAGGTTCTCAACAAAGGAACGAAACAAAACCTCATCCTCATCAGGTGGGAATGGGACAACTAATGCCTGGAAATATCATAAGGCCGATGCAAGCACCGCAGAATCAACAGGGTGTCAGTCAGCTCGCAATTGCACAACAGTGGCACGTGATGCAGGCTTGGGCTCGTGAGCATAATATTGATCCTTCACATCCTGCCAACATCAGCCAAATGGCGCAGATCCTTCAGGCAAGAATCGCTGCTCAACAGAAAGTTAATGAAGGCAATGTGGCTTCACAATCACCATCTATTCCAGTCTCTAGCCAGCCAGCTTCATCTTCAGCAGTCCCAGGTGATAATTCTCCTCGTACCAACTCTGTCAGTGATATCTCTGGACAGTTAGGATCAGTGAAGGCCAGGCATGCAATATCTACCAGCCCATTTGCTTCGACTTCCAGTCCCGGAATGGTAAACCCTGCTGCAAATCCCTTCTCTGTCCAAGGGAGAGATAATCCAGTGCATCCTCGACATTTAGTTCAGCCTACAAATGGGACGCCCTCAGGAAATTTGATGCAGCCGTCTGGAAATGACACTCATGTTCTGGATCAGAATGCCTCTGCAAAAACTGGTTTAGGTTCTTCTGAACATTCACAGATGCAGCAGCCTAGGCAACTTAATGTACCAACTCCAAATTCAGCAGCTCCATCTGATGCTGGTCCTCTCAGTAATTCTTCTATTCAGAGTGGACAAGGGACCCAACAAGCACAACAGCGATTAGGATTTACCAAACAACAACTCCATGTTCTCAAAGCTCAGATACTGGCATTTAGGCGTTTAAAGGTTTGTTGCTGTGTCTTTTTCCTCGTTTATTCTTCATTGATGTATGCTTTGCTGGTGATGTATCACTGCCTTCATATAACATTTCTGCAAGTCAGGCTGATTGGGTTTTTCTCTATATTGCTTTTTACGTGACAGAAAGGAGAAGGTTCTTTGCCTCAGGAACTTCTTCAATCTATTGCTCCACCACCACTTGAACTACAAACGCAGAGGCAAATTTCTCCTGTCAGAGTGCAAGTTCAGGGTAGATCTTCAGACAAATCTGTAGAAGACCAAGCAAGGTCGCTAGAGTGTGGCAAAGAGTCTTTGGCTGCTGCGTCTTCAAATGGACAGATTTTTTCTAAAGAGGAAAAAAATGTTGGAGATACAGAAGCAGCTTTGGCGACTGGCCACAGCCAATTATTTCAAAATTTGGGAAAAGAGGCTGCTTCTACTGATGTGGCTGCAAAAGAGGAGCAACAAACTGATGTATTCCCTGCTAAGTCAGACCAAGGAGCAGATGCTAGTACTCAAAAGACTCCTGGAATTGATTCTACAGCTGATAAGGGAAAAGCTGTTGCAACAGATAAAGTTTCTCCGCCAGTAAACTCTCCCCAGCAGCCCAAGGATACAGCATCTGCCAGGAAATATCACGGACCGCTGTTTGATTTTCCCTTTTTCACTCGAAAACATGACTCTTATGGGTCTGCAACAGCGAATGCCAATAACAATCTGACATTAGCATATGATATTAAAGATCTGATTTGTGAAGAAAGTGCAGAGTTCTTTAATAAGAAAAGAACAGACAGTTTGAAGAAGATAAATGGTCTACTAGCAAAAAATTTGGAAAGGAAAAGGATCAGGCCTGATCTCGTTTTGCGGCTTCAAATTGAAGAGAAAAAGCTTAGGCTATCGGATCTTCAATCTCGTGTCAGAGATGAAGTGGATCGACAGCAACAAGAGATAATGTCCATGCCTGATAGGCCGTACCGTAAATTTGTGAGGTTGTGCGAACGACAACGCCTTGAAATGAATAGACAAGTACTGGCCAACCAGAAAGCTGTTAGAGAGAAGCAGCTGAAAACCATTTTTCAATGGCGTAAGAAACTCCTCGAGGCCCACTGGGCTATACGTGATGCACGCACTGCTCGTAACAGGGGAGTGGCCAAATACCATGAAAAGATGTTGAGAGAGTTCTCAAAGAGGAAAGATGATGGCAGGAACAAAAGGATGGAGGCCTTGAAAAACAATGATGTAGAAAGGTACAGGGAGATGTTGCTGGAACAGCAAACAAATATACCTGGCGATGCTGCTGAAAGATATGCTGTTCTCTCTTCATTTTTGACCCAGACCGAAGATTATCTCCATAAACTTGGAGGTAAGATTACTGCAACAAAGAATCAACAGGAAGTAGAGGAGGCAGCGACTGCTGCAGCAGTTGCAGCAAGATTGCAGGTATTCATACAGCCTTCTCTACTTCACATCCAATTATCCACTACTCTGTAGATAACTCTTCATATTTAAACGTAAATTTTGACCTTGCATGTCCTACGAAATAAAACACTCTCTCAAATTTCTCAGGATATAAGCTGATCTGTTTCTGTTTTTGACACAGGGCCTGTCAGAAGAAGAGGTCAAGGCAGCAGCTGCTTGTGCTCGAGAGGAAGTTCTGATCAGAAATAGATTTATGGAAATGAATGCGCCAAAAGACAGTTCATCTGTCAACAAGTAAGTTATTGCTCACACAAAAGTATTAAGACAGGAAAATAGCAGAATACTAGTTATTACCCATAATTTATGAGCCAGTGCAGCTGACTGCTTCGGTTATCTGTAAAATGCTGACACCCCTGCGCACCCATGTGGGAGGGGATTGTACACATCATGCCATTAGCAATAGGCTCCTTGGATGCTGTATATAGCGTTTTCTTTACCCGTTTTGTTATGCTTAACCTCTAGGTACTATACTCTGGCTCATGCTGTAAATGAAGTAGTTGTGAGGCAACCCTCAATGCTTCAAGCTGGAACTCTGCGTGATTACCAGCTGGTATTTCCTTCATCCAAGCTCTATGTCATTGTACCGTGAATTTCTTTTCACTCCAATGCCACATTTTGATGGTTTCTAAGGAATTCTGCTCTGTGTCATTCAGGTTGGATTGCAATGGATGCTCTCGTTGTATAATAACAAACTAAATGGGATCCTGGCTGATGAAATGGGTCTTGGGAAAACTGTGCAGGTTAAATCTATTCTTAGTCATCAGGCGTTCCTGTATTTATTGTACTCTTACCTTTGGCAAGCAAAAAAGCATTATATTCTGCTGGTGTTGTAAGCTATTGTTTTATGTTCTCCGTGTGCAGGTAATGGCACTGATTGCTTACCTTATGGAGTTTAAGGGGAATTATGGACCGCATCTCATCATTGTTCCCAACGCCGTTCTGGTGAATTGGAAGGTTTGTCTTTTCTGTTAGATCTTTTTGATATAATTCTCAGAAATCATGCACCAGGTTAGAACCAATGGATTATTCGAGACACTAACTCACTCAACTCATACTTACTAAACTCACTTCCATAATAAACCACAAGTTTCTTTTATCCATTATCTAGCTTTGGCTCTTGCTAGCATGCTGTTAGTTGTTTTGACATGGGATTTAACGTACTTATCAGTTTTTGCTATCTTTTGTCAACCTATATCTGATAATTTATTACTCCGTTAATGATTTTTTTTTCTTTGGCAGAGTGAACTTCATACTTGGTTGCCATCTGTGTCATGCATATATTATGTCGGTACAAAGGATCAACGTTCAAAATTGTTCTCTCAGGTAAAATTTTAAAAATATTGCATTTGTTTTACAATTTTGTTTTGAAATTGTTGATTGATACACCCCCTGTTCTCTTTAACATAGGAGGTTTGCGCCATGAAGTTTAATGTCCTCGTTACTACCTATGAGTTCGTTATGTATGATCGATCAAAACTCTCTAGAGTTGACTGGAAATATATTGTAATTGATGAAGCACAACGAATGAAGGACAGAGAATCTGTTTTGGCCCGAGATCTTGACCGATACCGCTGCCAGAGGAGATTGCTTCTTACTGGAACACCTTTACAGGTTGGTATTAGTATAGCCTATAGCTACTTGGGCACAATTTAGGGAAACTTAACAACTGGAAACCAAGATGCTTTGAGTTGTTCATACTATGTTGAGAGTGAAAAAGTTGATTCTTATCCTTCTTTTGTCAAATCTTGTAGAATGATCTGAAAGAGCTTTGGTCACTATTGAACCTTCTCCTTCCTGATGTCTTTGACAATCGAAAAGCATTTCATGATTGGTTCGCGCAACCTTTTCAAAAAGAAGGTCCTGCGCATAATATAGAGGACGACTGGCTGGAGACTGAGAAAAAAGTCATAGTCATTCACAGGCTTCATCAAATTTTAGAGCCGTTCATGCTTAGACGCCGTGTCGAAGACGTGGAAGGTTCACTTCCTCCTAAGGTAGGATATGTCTTATATATTTATTTGCCAATATTTTCCGTCTAGATGATTCTTCTGATAATGCTTTCGGTGTCAGGTTTCTGTAGTTTTAAGATGTAGAATGTCTGCAATTCAGAGTGCTGTTTATGATTGGATTAAAGCTACCGGAACTCTTAGAGTTGATCCAGACGATGAAAAACTTAGGGCTCAGAAGAATCCGATCTATCAAGCCAAGATTTATAGAACTTTAAATAATAGGTGCATGGAGTTGAGGAAAACATGCAATCATCCTTTGCTCAATTATCCATATTTCAATGATCTTTCCAAGGATTTTCTCGTAAGGTCATGCGGAAAACTGTGGATTCTTGATAGAATTCTTATAAAGCTGCAGAGGACAGGCCATCGTGTATTGCTCTTCAGTACAATGACTAAACTCCTTGATATCTTGGAAGAGTATTTGCAGTGGAGGAGGCTTGTATACAGAAGAATAGATGGGACTACCAGCCTAGAAGATCGGGAGTCAGCTATTGTGGATTTTAATGATCCTGATACTGATTGTTTTATTTTTCTGCTTAGTATACGTGCCGCTGGAAGAGGTCTCAACCTCCAGACTGCCGACACAGTTGTAATATATGATCCGGATCCAAACCCCAAAAATGAGGAACAAGCAGTTGCCAGAGCCCATCGTATTGGGCAGACAAGGGAAGTAAAAGTTATTTATATGGAGGCAGTTGTTGAAAAAATTTCCAGCCATCAAAAGGAGGACGAGCTTAGAAGTGGTGGTTCAATAGACCTAGAGGATGACTTGGCTGGGAAGGACCGGTATATAGGATCTATAGAGGGTCTAATAAGGAACAATATTCAACAGTATAAGATCGACATGGCTGATGAAGTCATTAATGCTGGGCGTTTTGACCAGAGGACGACTCATGAAGAGCGACGAATGACATTGGAGACTTTGTTGCATGATGAAGAGAGATATCAAGAAACAGTCCATGATGTACCTTCTCTCCATGAAGTGAACAGGATGATTGCCAGAAGCGAGGAGGAAGTTGAGTTATTTGATCAGATGGATGAAGAATTTGACTGGACCGAGGAGATGACTTCTCATGAGCAGGTGCCTAAGTGGCTTCGAGCTAGTACCAGAGAGGTGAATGCTGCCGTTGCTGATTTGTCTAAGAAACCGTCGAAGAACATGCTATCAAGCAGTAATCTGATTGTGCAAACTGGTGCACCTGGAGATGAGAGAAAAAGGGGGCGGCCCAAAAGCAAAAAGATTAACTACAAGGAAATTGAAGATGACAATGGAGGATATTCAGAGGAAAGCTCTGAGGAAAGAAACATTGATTCTGGTAATGAAGAAGAGGGAGACGTTCAACAATTTGATGATGATGAACTAGCCGGTGCTCTCGGTGATCACCAAATCAACAAGGGTGAATCTGATGGAGAGAATCCTGTTTGTGGTTATGATTATCCTCCAGGTTCTGGTCGTTATAGAAAAAATCCTCCACGGGACGGTGCCGGTTCTTCAGGATCTTCGCCAGAAAGTCATAGATCGAAAGAGATGGCTTCTCCTGTTTCTTCCCAAAAGTTTGGCTCTTTGTCTGCATTGGACACTAGGCCAGGTTCTGTCTCAAAAAGACTGGTAGGTACCTGAGTTTCTATTGCAATCCTCCTTCTTTGTCGTTTTTGTAATGTTTGTTTCTTTAATTATGGTGAACAGGTGGATGACATAGAAGACGGAGAAATAGCAGCATCAGGGGACTCGCACATAGATATCCGACGATCAGGAAGTCATGACCGTGATGAAGGGGACGAAGAACCGGTTGTGCAACCTAAAATAAAACGGAAACGGAGTATTCGTCTAAGACCCCGTCAAACTGCAGAAAGAATAGACGGTGTTGATACGGCTGGAGCTCAGCCATTGCAAGTTGATCGTAGCTATCGATCAAAGTTGAGGGCAGTTGTTGACTCACCTGGGGGTTCAAGAAAAGATCAGAGCGATTCATCCTCGAGACTTAGGAAGGTAGCTAATACTTCCAAGCTACATGTATCATCACCGAAATCTGGTAGATTGAATGCCACACAGCTTTCGGTGGAGGACGATGCTGAAGCTTCCAGGGAAACGTGGGATGGTACTAGTCCTATTGGCTCTTCAAATGCAGGTGCAAGAATGTCCCACGCCATACAGAAACGGGTATGTTGTTTCAAATGAAATACATGTCATTGCATTCTCTTATATGGTTGATGCTTCGGTACATCCATTTTCTTTGGTTGGTCTTAACTCACACGACTGTTGACTGTGCAGTGTAAAAACGTCGTAAGCAAGCTCCAAAGAAGAATCGACAAGGAAGGTCAGCAGATTGTACCTATGCTGACAAATTTGTGGAAGAGAATTCAGAATGGTTATGCAGCTGGAGGTGTAAATAATCTTTTAGAACTACGAGAGATAGATCAACGAGTAGATAAGTTCGAGTATGTAGGAGTTATGGAACTCGCATCTGACGTCCAGTTTATGCTAAAGGGGGCAATGCAATTCTACGGATTCTCGCACGAGGTTTAATTTTTGCATTCGTATCAAAAGTTAAATTCTTTCGATTTTGGGTTTACTAAAGGTGATCAAAACTTTACGCAGGTGAGATCTGAAGCAAGGAAGGTTCATAATCTGTTCTTTGATCTATTGAAGATGTCTTTCCCCGAGACTGATTTCCGGGAAGCCAGGAATGCTCTTTCCTTCTCTGGCCCAACCCCAACTATGGTATCGACGTCGTCCCCTAGAGGGGCCGGTATTAGTCAGGGTAAGAGGCAAAAGACGGTAAATGATGGGGAACCCGAGCCTATCTCTCCTCAGAGACCTCAACAACGCGAGAACACAAGGATCAGAGTACAAATACCTCAAAAAGAAACAAAGCTTGGCGGGACGTCAAGCCACACCGATGACACTCCAGTTTTAGCTCATCCAGGGGAATTAGTAATCCGCAAAAAGAAGAGGAAAGACAGAGAAAAGTCTGCTCCAAAAACCCGAACCGCTGGCTCCAGCAGCCCGGTGTCGCCTCCAGCTATGATAGGCCGTGGTCTTAGAAGTCCCGTCTCTGGTTCAGTTACAAGGGAAACAAGGCTATCTCAACAACAACGCTGGCCAAACCAAACCACTCATCCAAACAACAGCGGTGCGGTTGGTGATTCAGTGGGTTGGGCTAATCCGGTGAAGAGGTTAAGGACGGATTCCGGTAAAAGAAGGCCGAGCCATTTATAGACAAAGACATTGGGAGGACTACTAAAGCCTCTTTTGTGTCATTAGTGCTCAGATTTGATTGCAATGTGGCAATTGAAATCAATGTAGCAGTGAGTCTTTGACCTTTAGTGAACAAATAATAATGATAGGTCTATATTTATGATTCCTTTCTTGTTATGTTTGTTTCTGTTTTAGATTGTAATGTCAGAAAATTTATAGTTACCTTTAGAGGAAAGTCCTTTTGTCTGCAGTAACCAAAACTTAGATATGTTCTTGTGTAAAATAAATATTGGAGGATAAAATCTTTTAGACCTTTTTTTTGCGGAAAGATTATTGAATTAAGCAATTTAACTTCTATATTTTTCCAAGTGTATGTTGAAGAAGATTTTATTATGTCGCAAAATTATTGGCCAAATGATATAATTGATATTTATGTTTTAAAGTTTTGTCAAGTATAGTGATGTGATGTTATGTTTGATGAAATCATAAACTCCATTTTTCAATTTTTTCACCTTTAAGAAACAAACATAACAAACCAACCAAATAGCAATAACATTCACTTGTATTCACCAAAACTAATCCGAAAATTTCACTGTACTACTTATAAAAAACCCTTCTCTCTGATTCATCAGTTTCTTTTGGCAAAGCCTTTTATAAGCAATGCCAAGCAAAAAATGAAACTTTGTGTAGTAGAATCATCAATAGAGTGGGGAGAGAGGTTGAAAGTATTTACCTCAAAACCAAAATTTGCTAAGCCGATGCGAGGAAGAAGCCATTAACCCTTAACCCTCCTCAAGAGTTCAAAGCAGTTTCAATGGCAATTAGATGCCCCCCCCCCAAAAAAAGAATAGATTGAAAGAAATGATGACAAAAGGGTGATTCATTAAGAGGTTTACTACTGTCTCTATCGACGCCTTTTTTTCTTAGGCGAAAGCATGACGGGTTTCTGAGATGAGTTTGCTTCTGGGGCTGGATCAGTATCACTATCTACCTCATAAGGAGTGATTCTACTTTGGTTTGCTCTAAACTGCAAAAGGGTCACGTTGTAGAAGTAGCTCACAATGTCTTGTCTGCTCTTTGACGAAAGAATAATCTTGAGCCCGTTGAAGAAAGATAGGCTAAGTGTTGGTGGAAAAGCCATCAAAGACTTTACCTTCTTCAGTTCTAAGTGTGTCCAACACTGCAGAGTACCTTCACCCATAGTATGAAAACACCACATGTAGAAAGCTGAACCAAGTTCAAGTTTCAGTTTCTCTTGCTTTGTCGAGATATGAAACCTGACACATTCGACAGAACCTGGATTCTGGCAGCCACAAGGTTCTTGTCTTCCTTTTCCAATAGGATCTCGTTCTATAAGAAGAGTATTGTTGTTTTGTTCTTTGCTCAGCGGCCAAATCTGAGTGCCCAACCACTTTGAATCGCTTTCTGAGGTTATGTCGGTCCACTCAGGTACTTCAGCTTGAAACTTTGAACCAAGTAGAGGACATGGTCTATCTTCCTCATCTGAACATGGTGAAGCTAAGCCATTCTCAGTAGATGTCTTGCTTTTCCCAGCTTCCTTCTTATTAACCTGACTGCCATCGGAACCAAGTCTCGCTCTTAAATTGTAACCAGGTCCAGCACCATCGTCATACAGAGATGGATGCATCTTCTGGAGTTTCTGAAACATATAAGCAAATTATCAATGCTTTACGACACACGCAATTCATGATCCTAAAACAAAAACTTACAAAGCTAAAAAACATACTAGCAAATGCAAATTTCTCAGATAACTATACAGACCTGCCAAGTCTTTTCACAAGCTGAATCAGTGGTTGTTCTGAAGGCCCTAAACAGAAGAAGCAGCTTCCATGGCTCTTCACTTCCATAAGATTCCCACTTTGATCTATCTGGCAAAGTACCCATATATGAATCATATGGATCCTTAGCAACCTCGCTTAACCATTTCAATGCCTCTAAAGGACATTCCCGTTTTCTCTTCCCAGGCGAAAAACATCCCTTTTTACTAGAATCAACGATCATAAGCTTCTCAAGCCTCTTATCATTCGTTTCCGATCCCATACTCTCTTTCACAGCATCATTACAACCATACTCATTACTTTGATACTTATCATATCTTCCCTTCGTTTTCGATATGAACCATTTAAGCTCAGCCCCTAACTCCATTGCAGCTTTACCATTGTTCAGCTCATACTTCCTCTTCACTTCAGATAGAAAATCTTTAAGCTTACCAACCAAATCATCAGAGATTCCAGATATCTCCAAGCTAATACCATCAACATCACCTGCAATAACTCTGTTCAACCATCGAGCAAGTCCATCAAGATACTTAACATAGATCAATTTCAAAGATGCTGAGTTACTAAACACTAATCCACACTCTTGAGCAACTTTAACCCATGAAGCATTCTCAGAAACCGCATCGAATCCACCTCTGTGACTCACGTTTAAGTAAAGGTTAAACAAATCGACTGGTCTCCCGTCGCCGGTCATCGGAGGAAGAGGTCGAAAACTATCCGGCGAACAAAACTCGACGAGGAAAGATTCGAGTAAGCGTCGAAACAACGAAACGAGTTCTTCAACATTTTCGAACCCAGACGCTGTAAAATCTGAGTAGTTAACAACGCCTTCGAGATTCGTCGGAGTTTTGCAAAAATCGTCGGAATCTTCGTCTGCTGCCATCGACCAGCCGGTCATCGACGGCGAACAACGAATCCTACAACCACCGTTCATAGATCCCATTTTCGTTATAGTCTGCAGAAGAGAAAGAGTATACAAAACGGAAAACCTAAGAAACTTCGACGACGGAGACGAAGACGAGAGGATCTAAGAGCTGAAGAATCGTTAAACTTCCGATTAAGATCCTTGAGATTCCATGGCGGAACTAAAGCACTTTTTAGCGGGAAACACTAAAAACGAAATAAGAAGAAAAAAGAAACTAGGTCATATTTTGCTTGACCCGCCATTTTATCTCTCTCTCTCTCTCAAGCTTTTTGATTTAGGTAGATGGTGACTGAAGAAGAACTATAGGGTCACAAATCGAACTTTTTCAAAGATACAGACCCTTTTTCCACAAAATCAAAAACTATTTTTCCCCACAAACTAGGATTAAACAATAAACAAAAAAAAATATAAAAGATCAGATTATAATAATGAGAAATCACTGACCTTTCTCTGTTAATTTTCTCCTGTGTATTTTTAGCAGAAATGATTTTATTGAGAAAGATCCAATACATCAAAAATACACATATATATAGTATATAATAGTTGTCGTATGATGTAATAACTCTAGTTAATTATTAACCCACATGTTTACTTTTATTGGATTTCAAATTTTGGGAAAAAAATATTTATTGGTCACAAAAAAAATTATTTACTAACACTCACGAATTTCAAATATCCGGTTTTAATTTTTCTTATTTCACTAGATCTAGATATTTTATTTCACTATCTGAATCTAGATCGAGACATCTCGAGTATCCGATTTTTCGGATCGAACTGGAGTGGATAGCAGATCAACTTCGATCTCGGCTTTTTATCCCGACTATCCGATTTTCGGATCGGATTGGAGCGGATAGCGGATCGATCTCGAATTCCGGATAATATTTTCAGCCCTACAATTAAGTGACATTTCTACGATAATTTTAATTGGTCTTTGGTTTTATATGCAAAGCATTAAAATGTTACAATTAATAGAAATTTGATCGCTGAATAATAATAGTAACTTTTTTTACCTAACGAGTAAACATTGCTATTAATGGAATTAATGTTCATGACGACGACAAAGAATTAGAATTAATGTTCTTAATTATTATTGTTACAGTCGACGACAAACTCATTAGTCACTAATTATTCTATTCGCCGGAAGTAAACACACGGCCGTGTTTTTCCCGATGCGTTTCCGGTTCCGATCAACTTCGATCGTCGCCGTCAATTTTAAAATCTACTTATCTTCGTCCTCGCGAACTATCCGAACTCTTTCGTCTTCTTCTTCACCGGTTGCAATTTCCTCTGCATCGAAGTTATTATATGGTAGATTGGGTCATCGACAAGATCATGGGTTGATGGTAAAACGAGGAACTTACAATTCTCTCTTCCTTCAAAACAAGCTCTTGCAAGCTTACATGAAAAGCAGGGAATTTTATGATGCAGAGAAGCTGTTCGACGAAATGCCTGTGAGAAATATTGTTACTTGGAACATGTTGATTCATGGTATCATCCAACGAGACGGTGATACTAAGCGCAAAGCTCGTCTTGGTTTTTGTTATTTGAGTCGGATTCTTCTTAGTGATGTGAGTTTGGATCATGTGTCGTTCATTGGACTAATACGCCTGTGTACTGATTCGATCCATGTTGAAGCTGGTTTTCAATTACACAGTTTGATAGTGAAACAAGGTCTTGATTCAGTTTGTGTTTTGAGTACGGCGCTTGTCGATTTCTATGGGAAATGTGGTCATGTTTCTGAAGCCAGACGAGTTTTTGAGTCGGTTTCGGATAAAGATTTAGTGCTATGGAACGTTTTAGTGTCGTCTTATGTTCTTAACGGTATGATTGATGAAGCTTTTGGTTTGCTCAAGTTAATGGGATCCGGGGAAAGCATCTTCGCGGGTGATGTTTTCACTTTATCGAGTCTTCTTAGTTCATGTAGGATCGAACAAGGGAAGCAGATACACGCCATAGTCTTTAAACTGTCGTTTCAATTTGACATTCCTGTGGCGACTGCATTGGTCAATATGTATGCTAAGAGTAGCCATATGAGAGATGCTCGTGAGTGTTTTGAGTCGATGGTTGAGAGAAATGTAGTATCTTGGAACGTGATAATTGTGGGTTATGGACAAAATGGAGAAGGAAGAGAAGCTATGGAACTCCTAGTTCAGATGCTTCGCGAGACTCTCCAACCAGATGAGCTTACCTTTGCAAGTGTTTTAAGTTCTTGCGCGAAGTTCTCAGCAATTCAGGAGATTAAACAAGTGCAAGCCATTGTTACTAAACAAGGCTTTGCGGATTTTCTGTCTGTGGCTAATTCTCTAGTAAATGCCTACTCCAAAACTGGATATTTATCCGAAGCACTTCTCTGTTTTCATTCAATCAGAGAACCCGATCTTGTTTCGTGGACTTCAGTAATCGGAGCTTTAGCTTTTCACGGGTTTGCGGAAGAAAGCTTGAGAATGTTTGAAAATATGCGGCAGAAACATCACCCAGACAAGATCACTTTTTTAGAGGTTATGTCTGCTTGTAGCCATGGAGGATTAGTTCAAGAAGGGCTACGTTGCTTCAAACTAATGACTGAAGTTTATAACATAGAACCAGAGGAAGAACACTACACTTGTCTCATCGATCTTCTTGGTCGAGCTGGTTTCATCGAAGAGGCCTTCGATGTTTTAAGGTCAATCCCGACAGAACTATCCACAGATGCATTGGCAGCTTTCACAGGAGCTTGTAAGATCCACGAGAAGAACGAACCTATGAAATGGGGTGCAAAGAAGCTCCTTGAAATCGAACCTAGCAAACATGTGAACTATTCTCTATTGTCAAACGCTTACGCCTCTGAAGGACATTGGAACCTAGCCGATTCACTACTGAAAACAGAGAAGCGAAATTGCAATAGTCCCAAAACTCCAGGTTGCAGTTGGCTTGGGCACTAGAACTAATGCTTTCATTTCGGAACGCAGCGGAAAAAGAGATCAACTACTCCTAGAGAGACTAAAACCAGTTCATCAGCTCTTCAATAACATAGAGACTCGCCTTAGATTTGCATAAAATTGACTAAAAGAAGAAGGATTTGATAAAATATTTTGATGGGCCATAAAATTTTAAAGCCCAATAAGGATTTGAAAGAGAGAAGTCGGCCCAACAAAAGCCTCTGATTGAAACAGAGTGTCTTTGCAAGTTGTCGAATCGCTTATATGAACTGACAAACGGCGGCGATGTCTCCCGGAGCCGACGATTTACGGCCACACAATGCTACGACTCACTTCCGGTATATCAACTTTCCCTTACGCGGTGAAGCCTTCTTTCTTTAAGGCACATCACTCCTCCGATTTCTCCTCCACTCTTCGCGGTGGTGGTGGTGGAGGTGGTTCCGCCGCCGCCGTCTCCTCCTCCCGTCTCCGTGATCTCGTTTTCGTCGTAAACCCACAAGGTGTGTGTGTGTGTTTTGTGCTCTCTACGAAAAAATGAGTGACCTTTTGATTTATTGGGTTTTGAAAAATGATGTTTTTATGTATGAGAATGAATCTGGTGTAAGGGTTTCTAGAAATTGATTTCGTTTTAGGGTTTTGATCTTCTTTCGAATTAGGAGCTAATGGTAGAACAGCTAAGGAATGGGAAAAGTTACTTCCTTACCTTCGATCTCGTCTTGGTAAACACTGTAATGTGAGTTTTTGAATCTCCTTTAGCTTTCTTCAGTTTCTTATTGTTTATCTTGAGAATGATTAAAAGCATGTTTCCTACAGATTTACGAATCGTTAACATTGGGTCCTTCTAATGCCATTGACATTACAAGAGAGGTAAAGGGGCAGTGTTATGTTATACATCACTTTGATGGGTTGGTTACTTATTCTCTGATCATTAGTTGCTTTCCATTATCCTATCAGGCTATTCGGGATGGCGCAGATGCTGTAATTGCGGTAGGAGGTGATGGAACCCTGCACGAGGTAGGAATCGAAAAATCTTTAGTTGCTACGTATAACTGAGCTTTGGAGAATCTTAGTTCTATTCATTCTTTGGTTTTGATCTACAGGTTGTTAATGGTTTCTTTTGGGAGGGGAAACCTGTCGGTAGTCTAAACAGCGAAGCTAGTCATTCGACTGCTCTTGGTGTGAGTTGCTCGAACTGACTTTTTTTTACTTGTTTTTGTGTGTATCTCTTGTGGAGTTACAACTTACAATCTCGGTCGTCCTTTCATTTCGTAGCTGATTCCCTTGGGCACCGGATCGGATTTTGCTAGAACCTTTGGTTGGTTAGTTTTTGCAACTTCTACTTGATGCAATTTTTTCCGAGAAAGTTATGTTGTGTCAATCTTGAGTATATTCTGTGGTCTGTTAGGAAAAATGATCCTTGTGAAGCAGTGGAGCGCATTGCTAGAGGTATGTTTCGGAATCCATTTGAGGTGTTAGGAATTAGCACAATATGTGACTTATGTCTCATACATAACCTGCAATTTTTCAGGGATACGATCACGGATTGACGTTGGTGTCATCGACCAAAGAGGAAAGGATTTGCACTACTTCATTAATGTTGCTGATGTTCATTTGTAAGTATGTCATGAAAATTTCCGGTGTGATTATCTTGTTGAGCCTTACTGAGGCTGTTGTAAATCTCTTTCTTTTTTGTTGTTGCTCATCACTTGCAGGAGCGCAAAGGCAGGCTTTTACGCTTCGAAGTACAAGAAATTTGGAAACTTGTGTTACGTAATTGGTGCCCTACAAGGTTTTATGGGGCATCGTAACCGAGATATGAGAATCAGGGTAAGCAAATCTTTCTGCAAAACCCCTTTCTCCACAACGGCAAGTATCTTGAAATTGTCGTGTTTGTATTCTCAGGTCAATGGAGGTGAGTGGGAAATATATCCTCAGGTCACCGCTCTCTGCGTTGGAAACGCTAAATACTTTGGTGGAGGAATGAAAATCACTCCCAACGCTGTCCCCGGAAACGGAAATCTCGAGGTGCGACAGTTTTGTTTATTAGATCTCAAAATCCTACGCTTTAAACGCGAAAAAAATCATTTGACCTTCATACACATCCCCTGCAGGTTGTGGTTCTTCAAAACTTCAAGTGGTACGATTTCATACTGAAACTTCATAAGCTATACAACGGGACACATCTCTCGGTTAACAATGTGAGCTCAAGAAGGTTAGTTTTTGTTATCTCTTTCGGATTCTCATTCTGAAAACATCGAAAAGTCACGAGCTTTAAGGCGGGTTTTATTCTTCTTGTAGTGTACAAAGCATAGAAGTTGAAGAGATTTCAGATAGTGGAAGTATCTATGTTCAATCAGATGGAGAACATCTTGGATATCTTCCTAGAACGTTTCGGGTTTTACCCGGTGCCATCGACATGATCATCTGATTCTAAACCAAACTCAACTTTTTTTTTGTTTTGATCCGTAGAGATTCTTCTTCTTTTTGAAACCATTAAAAAAATTTAGGTTCATTTGTCTTAACGAATCAGGTTTGTGCTCGTGTTTTGTGTGGGTGAATATCTTATTGTGTGGTCACCATTGACCACACAATAAGATATTAAGT
Source organism: Anastatica hierochuntica (assembly GCA_900406275.1). NCBI lineage: Eukaryota > Viridiplantae > Streptophyta > Magnoliopsida > Brassicales > Brassicaceae > Anastatica > Anastatica hierochuntica. The sequence continues at coordinate 85,349 of OVAN01000063.1, forward strand.
AAACTTAAGCATTTGCTTAATCAATCACACTTTGTGAAGCCAATAGAAATGGTATCTTCACTTTCCTTTCATTCCATCACCACCGTCAACTCCGGCGACGTTGGCCGTTCAATCTTCCGGCGTAACCGCCGTTTCGAAGTAAGCAGAGTCGTCAGTTGCAGGGGTCAGAATCCGACAAGGGATGAACCCGCGGAGCCGGATAATGTCTTGCTAAAGATAGCTTGGTACGGTTCAGAATTACTCGGAATCGCAGCTTCGGCTTTCCGATCACCGTCATCTCCTCCTCAAACCGCGACAGGGTTTGAGATTCCGGTTGATTGTTCGGGAAGAGCTGTTCGTGTAGCCGTCGTGGACTCGATTAAACAAGACTTCAAGCGATCGTATTTCGTCACAGGTGAGTTCAAATCTTTTATCTTATAAAAGAGATTCGTCGGAATATGATTTCTACGCTTTTTTCAGGGAACTTGACGCCGGGAGTGTACGAGGAGAAGTGTGAGTTCGCAGATCCTGCTGGTTCTTTTAAAGGTCTTGCTCGTTTCAAAAGGAACTGTACTAATTTCGGAAGTTTGATTGAGAAATCAAATATGAAGCTGATGAAATGGGAGAACTTTGAGGATAAAGGAGTTGGACATTGGAAATTTAGTTGTGTCATGTCGTTTCCTTGGAAACCCATTCTCTCAGGTACTTTTATTTATCAACGACGATAGGTCTGGACATGCGGTTCTTCGGTTCCATTCGATTCTATAAAATTGAAACCATTTGATTCCTAAAATATTTTGGTTTGATTCTTGTTTTGAATTAAATCTAATATTAGATATTTGTTGATATTTTTTTGGGTTTTTTTTGCTATTTTCATTTTTTATATATACATTTTCGGATATTTTTGGATAATTTAAGGACTTTTAGATATTTTCGATTTTTTCGATTATCCATTCGATTCCGGTTCGATTCCGATTTTTTCGTTTTCCAAAATTGAACCATTCGGATATTTTTGGATAATTTAAGTATTTTTAGATATTTTTCGGTTTTTTCGATTATCCATTCTGTTTCTGTTCAGTTCCGATTTTTTCGTTTTCCAAAATTGAACCATTCGAAAATTTTCTAACTTCGGTTCAGTTTCGATTCAAGATTTTTTCGGTTCGATTTTTCGGTTTCGGTTATTATGTCCACTCCTAAACAACACCATAGAAGTTTGGATAAAGTTTTAAACTTTTTTGGATGGTAGTCTTCTTCAATGATTATTTTTCCCCAAAGAAAAAGAAAGTATTCAATGATTAAGGAAGACAAAAAGATAAGTACAAAACTTGTTATTATGTCTCCTTATATGTAAATTTCATGAAATGAAAATCTTTTTGTTTGTTTTTTTTTACAGCAACTGGTTACACAGAGTATTATTTCGATACAGAATCAGGAAAGATTTGTAGGTAAAAAATGTTATCAAAAAGACATTAATCTCTTTCAACTTTTGATTATCTTTTGTTTGGTTTCTCACACAAACATTTTAAACTTAGGCACGTGGAGCATTGGAATGTTCCTAAGATTGCTTTGTTTAAGCAACTTTTGAGACCTAGCCGTGGATAAACGAGGAGAACACAAGATTAGCTTAAGTTGTGTGATCAATAATGATGTTAATATTATAAGCTTAAGACATATCTGTAATCATAGAAATCTACTGTTGAGTGGTAATATACATATCTGTATTATTACTATCTTTTGTTTTAGCATCTTTGGCAACTTCTTCTGTCACTGGAGAGATTGCGACTGTGAAGGCTCCTCCTCTATCTTCTGAGCTGCTGAAGCTGCTGCAGAAGCAGCCTTGTCGAAGCCGAGTTTTTGCAACTCGGTTAAAAACCCGTTGAGCTCGTTTGTCGCAATCTTGTAAGGACTATGAGAGGGACCCGGAAACAAGTTTTTGGAGACTTCTTCTTTGTAATCCATTAAGGCTTTGTTTATCACTTCTCCTACTTTAGCGTACTGCTTGCAAAACTTTGGAGTAACCTGAGAAATTCAATTCAAGAACATAAATGTAAATTAAAAAAATGTAAGAAAGCAAGAACCATGATGATGCATAAGATTTGAGACCTTAGTATGAAGTGGATGTTGCATCATACCAAGAAGATCATGGAAGACTAACACCTGAGTTTCTCAAGAAGATCATTTACATATACAATCTTTAGCCATAGACAACAAAGTAACTTAACTTTTGAAACAGAACCTGTCCACTGCAGAAAGGTCCAGCACCAATGCCAATGGTTGGAATACTGAGAGAAGAGGTTACAGCCGCAGCCACGGGAGGTGGAACACATTCTAAAACAACCGAAAAACATCCAGCTTCTTGTAAAGCTATTGCTGTCTCGACGACTTTCACAGCACTAGATATGTTTCTGCCTTGTGGTCTAAATCCACCAAGAACACTAATAGCTTGAGGAGTTAGACCCACATGGCCTATAACCGCGATTCCCGCTTCAACAATGGCTTTTGCGGCAGTAATCCTAGAATGTGATCCTCCTTCGAGCTTAATCGCATCCATTCCTCCTTCCTTTAGAACTCTAACCGCCGTATCAACCGCCTAGAGTGGACCCACCTCAATGAATTTTTTTTTGTTATAAAAATGGTTATACGAGGCAGTCCACGGATAGACTCTCTCTCTGGATATTCAAACGGGTTGAAAGCAAGAACTCATATTCGTGTGAGTGTCCAGCGACAGCGTGAGGTAGTTTCCTCCGGCAGGTTCAAACTCACGACCTGCTTTCGGGAAGGAGTACGTCCTTACCATTGGACCACGATGTTCCGGACCACCTCAATGAATTGAATATTTTCAAGAACCATAACTGAAGAACATGTCTTTGATTAGTACCTGACGTGTGGATGACTCGTAAGTACCAAAAGGCAAGTCACCAACAAGGAAAGGTCTCTTTGCGCCACGAGCAACAGCACGACAATGAACAAGCATCTCGTCTAAGGATATAGGAAGAGTTGTGTCGTGACCATGAACAACCATGGAAGCTGAATCACCAACAAGACAAACATCGATACCAGCTTTGTCTAGATGAACGGCAGATGGATAATCGTAGGCAGTTACAACGGTGATCGGCTCTCCTTTACGGTGTTTTTGTCTGAGATGCGTAAGCGTCACTCTTTGACTCGGGTTTTGCGGTTTTGGTGCTCCGTATAGGTTGTTATTGTCGGGAAGGTTACTCGTGACTAAACCATTCAAGGCGAGTATTGTGGAAGCCATTGTTGTGTTGATGAATAAACACTCTTCTTTTTATGTGAGGCTTTATAGAGGATAAGCTTTCAAGGGATGTATGAAGAAAACGAAGATGGGACTCGGTGGAAGAAGAGAAGCATAAGGGAAAGGTGTTGTCGCGAAGTGGTTTGGACAGTTGCTTTTCAAGTACGAAGTATTTGTAAACAACATAGGTTTGTTTCCCTAACAGTAGACAAAAATTTATTGCATGAGACAGAGACAAAACAGAGTTTAAAGCAAAGGAACCAAAAAAAACCGAAGTAAAAGAAACCCAACAAAAGAAAGATGATGTTTCTGTTTAAACATATAGGTTAAGTCGCACCGAGATAGAGATATTTTTGTAATCATATAGGTAGAGGATAACGAGAACATTTAAGTCTTTTTAAAATAAATTAAAAACCATTATAGAGCATCAAATAATTTAAATTATTTATATTTTACTAATTTAAAATATCACAATAACTATTTATATTTTGCTCTTAAGATGACATGAAATTGGAATTTAGAAAAGAAAAAAAAAATATACGTGAAAGCCCTTTAGTCTAGTGGTTTGTTAAAGTTTAATTAGTCCTTAAGGTCTGAAAATCGATTTCCTTCAAATGCACAAATTAACGGTGCATAACCGTTCGTCTACCAAGACTGACCAAATTTTGCTGCAGAGTTACCATAGTTTGAGAGAGTGAAGATTGTTTTTTCGCATTTTAAGTTATCATATGTTCCACGGGGTCAAACTCGAAGTCAAACCTTTTAGCTCGTCTAGCTAAACAACATCCAGTTATATTTTCTTTAGTTAGTTGCTCTATTACGGTGTCAAAAAACAAGGAACTATTATAATTTGTTCTATTCAAGTTTGAGTAATAGAATAGTTTTTTATGCCAAAAACTCGTTCGTCTTGGTGATGAGATTCAACCGATGAAATAAATCAAAATAAGGAGCTATTATAGTTCGCACACAACATATGTGTAACGAGCATTGTTGACACTTTATTCAATCCGAAATATTTAACAATTTGCCAATTCATTTGTTAGGAATCATGATATGTCTAGTGTACTAATTGACGATTTTTAAAATCAAATTTTTGTTTCTTTCTTTCTTAGGAAAAAATCGGACAAGCAAAGAAGTAAGAACGCATGATGCTCCAAACCAAAACAAACGGATCTTTCATTAGAATATGCTTATTAGTGCTTTAATTTTTTAATTCCTTTATCATATGATTAAAAAAACAATTAACTTGTTCTTGTTTACAACAAAGTCTATAGAATAATGTCACGCTCCGGCAATTAAGGCAAACATTGCTTATTCTTGAAAAAGAAAACACAAATATATATTAATCGATAGAGTCATAAAGATTAGGTAAAGATTAGATCTAATCGTAAGAAGTGTGAGAGAGAGACAATGGCATCATCGGATGAAAAAGTTGTGGAAGAGAAAGCATCGGTGATCTCAAGCTTGTTGGATAAAGCCAAAGGTTTCTTTGCGGAGAAGCTAGCGAATATTCCGACGCCGGAAGCCACCGTGGACGACGTAGATTTCAAAGGCGTTACACGTGAAGGAGTTGATTATCATGCTAAGGTCTCTGTCAAGAATCCTTATTCTCAATCCATCCCTATTTGCCAAATCTCTTACATCCTCAAGAGTGCCACAAGGTCTTATGTCTTCTCTTCTTTTTTCCTTTTTCTTGATTTATAATCTTTGTGTTGATTGATACTAATCCTTCATCTAACAAATCAAGTTTTGTTTGTTCACATGTATCTAGTAACCAAAAAAAAATGCATTTCCTAATACACAAACCATATTATAATCTATATATGCGATATGAGATATTCTCAGCAAGTTTTTTTTAGAGAAAATGGTCTGTCTAGCTATTAATTTCCACAATATCCCAATATATTATCAATTTCAGTTTAGATCTATTAGACAAAATTTGATTGTGATTTAGATCGGTCGGGCCTCCTTCATTTCAGTTCGGTGAGGTAAGGTGCATTTCCTAGTACACAAACCATATTATAATCCATATATTCTCTACACGTTAAAGATAATGGTCCATCTAACTATTAATCTCGACAGTATCTCAATATATGATGAATTTTATGTTAGATCCGTTAGACATTTGATTTTAATTTAGATCGGTCTCTTTCGATGGATTGAATTGATTTTAGTTTGATGGAGTAACGTGCGTGTGTTCGGGCTCTAATATCCGATGTGAGATATTCTACACACGTTCCCTTAAAGATAATGGTCTGTCTAGCTATTAATCTCGGCAATACCTCAATATATGATAAATTTCAGGTTAGATCGGTTAGACATTTGATTTTGATTTAAATCAATCTCTTTCGATGGATTGGATTGATTTTAGTTTGATGGAGTAACATGTGTGTGTTCGGGCTCTTATATCATGTTCATTGATGATTTACATAATGTTTGTGGTTGCATAGGACGATAGCATCAGGCACAATCCCTGATCCGGGTTCGTTGACCGGGAACAACACAACCATTCTAGACGTACCGGTTAAGGTGCCATATAGCATAGCAGCTAGTCTGATGAAGGACGTGTTTTCGGACTGGGACATTGACTATCAACTAGACATTGGACTAACCTTCGACCTTCCTGTCGTTGGTGACATTACCATCCCTATCTCTACTCAGGGTGAGGTCAAGCTTCCTTCTCTTCGCGACTTCTTCTAATTTTCAATAATATACGATCCGTATAAACACTATACTCTAATCTTCAATAATATACGATCCGTATAAACACTATACTCTAATCTTCAATAATGTACGATCCGTATAAACATACGTAGACGATCGAAAGGTTTCAGTTCTTAATTTTTTTGTTGTTGGTTTTGTTATTGGATTGTTTAAGGAATCTTGTTGGTTATATCATATATGTATGCCTCTATGGTATGATTTATACTTTTAACTATAGTATAACTTTTATAAATTAATATTCGATAAATTAATATATCGATAAATAAATTATTTTTTCGATCACAAATTGAGTTTTTGAACGAAAAACCCTCTCGATAAATTGGTAACTCTTTAAATTAATAAAATATTTCCGTTTCAGTTTATAGATGCGTAGAGAAAAAATGTCTTGTTACTCCACAAATTCATGAAAAAATAAACTTTTGTTGGTCGAGCTATAAGTAGTCAAGTGGTCAGAGATTACTGCTATGAGTTTGGCATCAAACGTTCGACTCCTCCTTCTATAGGTGAGGATTTGTTTCCTTTTGTATAAATTTTAATGGGTCATCGGACCGATCCGTTATTGTTTATATATGTCAATTAAACAAAGGGTGAACAATGTATAAACTAGCAAATGCAAATCTCTATAACAATCATTTTACTTTTATCTTACTCTCCTATGCATATGCATAGCTCTATAACTTTAATCCATATTTTATTTCGCGAAAAATATCCGTTAACTTAAAGTCAAAGTTGTAATGAGGTGGCGAATTCTAATTGGATCACGATACACATTTTTTCTACATTTCTCCCCACATGACTGTTAAAATCAGACCCAATTTAATACAATTCCCATTTTTTCAACTACAATTATTGATCTCAATTTTGTTAGTGGTTAGGCCCATTACATTAAATTATTTTATTTACATTTTCTCTTTGATTGCATTTGCACATGAAACACAGATCACAAATATATTCATATAAAAATCAACATTTCTCCATCATTAACTTTGGTTTATATATAAATCACAAAGGTAACAAGAAGTGATTAATCATAGAGACCAACAAAAAAAAACACTACCATGTCCGATCAAGATCAAGTCCGTCCACTAACGCCGGCGACCGTACTTCCGGTGAGCGACGAATCCGTCTCGAACAACAAGAACACTCTCCGTCGTCGAAGAAACCGAATCAAATGCTTAATCTGCATCACCGTCACATCTATAATACTAATCACGATCGTGTTGACTTTAATCTTCACGGTGTTCATAGTCAAAGACCCGATCATAACCCTAAACGGCGCAACAGTCAACGGCCTAAACGCAACCACGGGATCACTAATCCAACTATTGGGGACAAACATCTCAATGATCGTCGACGTATCAGTCAAGAATCCAAATACAGCCACATTTAGATATTCTAACACCACGACTGATATATATTACAAAGGAACCGTGGTTGGTGAAGCGCGGGGGCCACCGGGGAAAGCGAGAGCGCAACGGACGGCGAGGATGAACATGACGGTTGATATCATGACGGATCGGTTATTGTCGGATCCGGGTTTGACTCAAGAAGTAATGGGTTCGGGTCTTGTGAACGTGTGGAGTTACACTAAGGTTAGTGGTAAGGTTAAGATAATGGGAATTGTGAAAAAGCACGTTACGGTTAAAATGAATTGCACGATGTCCGTTAACGTTACGCGTCGAGCAATACAAGATGTTGAGTGCAAAAAAAATATCGATTTTTGATGTTTCGGTTTTTGAAAAGGTATATGTTTTTAATTTAACGTTTTGAGCATTTTCTTCACATGGTTTTGTTATATATATATTATATATTTAACATATTATATATATGTTATATATGGTTTTGAATTTTCAAACTGAAGCCTTGAATTACACAAACGGAACCAAAAAGAAATTTCAATGAAAGAGGCTTTTGAGGATGATATAATATAATTTTCTAATTGGACCCATCAAAGAAGATATTGACAAATATTGTTAAACGGTCAATGTTACAAGGCTCGAACACATTAAAATACTCCATCTGTTTTTATTTTATTCGATGTTTTAGCTAATTTCGAATTAAGAATTCACTGACATACGAATTAAAAATTCAGTAACTTATATTTTGTTTACCTTTTTCATACAAAACAACATTAAATACAGCTATGCAACCAATATAAAATACATAATACTAATAGTTAAAAAAAAACAAATAAAATTAAATTTTTACATTAAAATATGATAATATCATTTTTAAACAAAAAATTAGTCTGAAACATCATTTATTTCGAAATAAAAAAACTAATCCTAAAACTTCAAATAAATCATAATTAGACACTTGAAGAAATTGCTGGCATTCTCAAATTTCATTGATCATTCAACGAGTTTTATTCCCTCAGTTCTCTATCTTTTTAATTTCTCGTACGTTAAACTCTAAAGCATGCTCTATAACACGAACTATCAGAACATACGATAGAGATATAAGTTTAGATTTCCAATCCCAAAATATATAATAAAACGAAATGGTTGAAAAAAAAATACATCAAATAAATCAAAGCACAATGAGTAATAAAAAATAAAATATGATAAAAGTAAAAATAAATAATATTCTCTTGGGGTTGGGCCACTTAATTTAATAAAACCTATACAAAGAACCTAATTAATAAATGCAAATTTCAGTTTCCAAACAATTGTATTAATTGCATCAACTACAATTCCCACCCACCTCTCGTCTCTTTCTCTAACTAATTAATTAAATTATTATTCAAAATTTTAATTTTTCTAAAAAATTAAAATCTCTATCTCTCTCTCTCTACCCCATGGACCCATTATTTTTCTTCTTAACCATCAAATGTCAACCGCCGCCTCCTCCACCACCGTCTTTCTCTACCACCCTCCTCCTCCTCCTCCACCGTCTCCACCACACATCCCTAACCACTCTTACCTCACCACTCTAGGCTTTGGCTACTCCATAGCCATAGCTCTAGGCTTCCTCGTCCTCCTCTCCACCGTTCTTTTATCATCCTACTTATGTTGTCGTGACTCTCGCCGCCGCACAACCGCCGTTGAATCCAACGGCGACCGTGGCGGCGGCGGAAGTGTAATCCTTCCACGGATAATCTTCGTGGCGGAAGAGGATAATGAAGATCTTGAAGCAGGCGATGTCATAGTAGGACTTGATCAAGCCGTTATAAACTCTTACCCTAAGTTCCATTTCTCTAAACAAACCTCCGCCGCCGCAGATGGATTCGGAAGCGGAGGAGATACGACGTGTTCGATATGTTTGTGTGAGTATAAAGATGCGGAGATGTTGAGAATGATGCCGGAGTGTAAACACTACTTTCATTTATGTTGTCTTGATGCTTGGCTTAAACTTAACGGATCTTGTCCTGTTTGTCGGAACTCGCCGCTTCCGACGCCGACATCAACGCCTTTGTCTACACCTTTGTCTGAAGTTGTTCCGCTCTCACAGTATGCAGCTGATCGGAGGAGAGCAAGAAGATGAGAGATTTTTTTTTTTAACATAGATCCACTCGCTTAATTAGGGTAATATTGTTATCATTTTTGCTAAGTTTTTTTTTTTTTCTTTACAACTTTACTGATTTTTGTAATTACAAAAATTCCGTAAAAAAATTGGAGTTTAGTCCTTAATATTATCGAAATGGAAATTCAATTTGAATGTTTTTTGCTTCATAAAATTTATACTTTTCAGATAACGTACGTTATAAACTCTTTTTTTTTCAAATAGTAAAAGGGTTTTGAGTTTGAATAGTTGTAATTTGCTTTACTTAAATATTAGAATTTTTGATTTGTCGGAAATAGATGTTTCTAAAGTTGGGAACAAAAAGAGTTAAAGATAGTTTAGTTTATTTCTTTTCCCACAAGTAGTTGACAGATGAACTTACAATTCGTAGGTAGAAACGTTAAATGATTGATTAGAAATGTAGACTATGTATGTGACATAAAACATTTTGGATCGATAAATAATCAAATTTTACGATGCGGGGCAAGGCGATAATTTTTAGAAGACGTGCAGTGTGAATACGCATTTGTATATTTTTGAAATATTGGTTTTATAATAAGGAGTGTGTGAATATGTTAATTGTTTAATAGACTTAGACAAGTCCACGAATTCGCTTTTATTCCCACGCACTATCTTGTGGTGTAGTTGTTGGAGCTTAGTGTGGTAAATATCTTTGTAATTAAGTAAATAACCACACTTTGATCTTCGAAGATTTTAAATAAAAAATTTATAAAGTCACTATTGAGTTGCGGTTACTTCATCTTGCTAGAAAAGATTATTTCAGCCTCACGGAACTTGTATTCAACACACAATATTACACTTCTGAGCAGGCCCGGCCCAAGTGGATAGGGCAGAGGTGCTTTTGTCCATGGGTCTGGACCAAATAAAAAAAAATTTAAGAAAAAAGGGCCTAATTTTTTTAATTTTAGGGTGATTAGGGTCCATATTTTTCATTTTCAATAAGGCTTTCATTCTTATATTTTTAGTTTGGTGGGCCTAATTTTTTTTTTTTAGTGTTATGATGGATTTAATTTTCTTTTTTTGCCCTAGGGCCTCCAAAATTATTGGGCCGGGCCTGCTTCTGAGATCATCATGCTATGATTCAACAGTTTTTTTTTTTACTAAAGAAACATGTTATACATAACAGTAAAAATACACGGACGCAGTAGTACGACGTCGTTTTAAAGTTCGTTTTTAGAAACGTTTTTGACGCGCTTCGAGTCTTCGACTTTAAAGCTTCACAGAGAGCATTAAGTTTCAGCCGTCGATTTCACGATCTGATAGAGGACACGTGTACTCAACCCACTCATGATGTCAGTTACACACGCACTATATTATCGTTTTCTACACGTTCGAATGTCTCTAATTATAAACGTTAACGTCTATTTCCCGTTATTTTAAACGCCGTTAATAATCTTATCCAGATTTAAATTTAAGGCCCAATAAAGTGGGCTTTTACTAAAAGCCCAAATCACAAAATGATGCATCGTCTTAGCCCTAAATATATGTTGATGCTCTATATAAACCGATCTAAAGATTCAACCACCTTCAAGAGCAGCCATTCTAGGGTTCTTAGCTCTTTTTCTTCGTCTTCGAATTTGCTTAGCTTTCTGATTTACTCTTTCTTTTTTTGTTTAGTCGATAGATGCGATGAAGAGTTAATTTATCGGAAAGTTTTTTGACAGATCGTTGTGGCGAATCTTCGTCTCACGAGATGATAATCCGATTAGATTATGGTTCGTATTCGCTGAGCATCGAATTTGTTATTTCTTTTGTGATATTTTGCAACGAAGGACCTATGGGTGAAACGCTTTTGAATCAATGCGTATTCAAGCCAAGTTTACCTTCGAAAATATAAAATCGGAGATTGTTGAATCTTCTCGGAATCTATGGTTTTAGTTCTAGATCTCGATTCAGTTTTCGATTAAAATCTTTTTTGATTGAGAAAAGCGAAGGACCCAGCAGGGAAGCGATTTTGCTCATGAAATGAGGCTTCTCTAACAATTTAATTTAACCTTCGTAGATTTAGCTCACTAGGAACTCTTTTGATGATTCTGTTATTTTTTTTAATACGAATCGTCTTGAGTTTTTGGTCCATAGTTTTTTTTTAATGTGATAGATGTTTAAAGAAGCAGTGATTGTGTGTATCGACTTAATGCGATGAAATGCATTTTGTACGAAAGATTTCATTGCAAAATCAAAAGATTGGGGCAGATGGGCAGTTGTTATTCATTTTGTTAATTGAATAACTCAACAATCATCTTCCCCGCAAGTTCTTTCATCAACTTTGTTTAAGGCCAATATTTATAAAGAACATAAAAATTAGTAGGCCAATAAAGTAATTCAGAAGTATGTGTTTGATTCTTAAATGGTAGTAACATAATTTGGCAACTTTTTTCAGAAACTAATTTGATTGACCAATTATAAGTCGATATAAATTAGAAGAATATAATTCTGAGCGCAAAAATGAATTTCTAGTCTGTTGTTTAATGTTTGTGTCTCTGGATTTGTTTAAACCGGATTATGGCTTTGGGAGTTTTACTTTAAGCTCTTTGGTTTTTGGCCCCGGAAAAGTTTACCTTTGCCGCCGGCTCTATGTATTCCTGTGTATGATTCCGGTTTGGTTTGTTATTATATATAGCTATTGTCATCATCTTTTTTTATGATACTTTTTAGTTAACACAGGTTTTTAGTTACTAACTAAATAAAAAAGATGATTTTAAACTTTTTACCTGTGGGATGACAATAGCTATGTTGAGAACAGCTAGAGAATTTCTTGCATGGAAATAAACAAAAAAAATTTCTGTAAATACGATGTAATACAAACTTCCTATATTGAATGGGTATTAAATACAAACCCAAGAACGCTAAAAAGAAAAAAGAAACCTGCGATTAATAAAATAAAAATCATATAACAATCTAACATATTTAACATATTTACTGTATAAAATAATAACTTAGTAAGATACAAACAAAAGATAATTCGCAAAAGGAGTACAAAGAGAAACTAACTTACCGCTTGAGGAATGCCTAAAACGCAATGAGAGTTAAAGCACCAGCTGTGACATTGTTACCAGGTGGTCCTGTCTTAGCGCCACCGTGATCTCGCCGGTGATTCTCCGCCTGTTTCGTCACCAGAACCGTCATGGCCAAGCAAATGGCGAGGATGAAATTAACCGTACCCCAAAGCCGTTTGACGCTTCCATTTTACTACCAATCCATTCCACACCAAGGGACATGAATATAGATACAACTGCGTTAAGCATTAGCCCCAACGCACCAGCTCTGACTCCATCGCTGTAAAGTTTTTTAGCGTATGCGTTTGCGGTTGGCTATGAGTTTCCTCCGTACACCTCACGGCCAATCCAATGAGTGTTAAAGAGAATGAAAAGAAACCAGACGATCCAATTTAGTGCAGTGACTATGAGAAGCATCCACATCAGACTTTGTAGTTCCTTGAAAGCTCCCAATATCTCGAACGCATGTCAGAATGTTTCCGCCTGCAAACAATTCATCCACCAATCCACCTCCGAGAGATACCATACCACTATATGCTACGTAATCCAAAATGATTCTCATGCCTGTGAAAAACGATAAAAAGGCGTTCGCCGTCCGCATTTTCTTTCCGTTCCCGGTGGATAAATTAGCCAAAAAAGCTCGACAAGATCTTTACAAGGTGTTGTCGGCAACATCAAGAAGGGAGAATCGTATAACGAAAATAGCAATGACACAAGTTTTGTCACGCTTATAGCCTATGCTGTGACCGATATCCATTGTGTAACCAATTAAAAGAACCACATGACTAAAGCGACGCCGATGACAAGTGATATATAATATAGATTTGATGTAAATTTCTTGTTAAAACTTTTTTGCTGAAATGTTGCTCAATAAAATATCTTCTTTTGCTTAGATTTTCCTTTAAAAATACTAAATTTTTACTGTCACATTATTTGATAAATTTAGCTTTTTATTCCTTAAACTAACATGCTTTAGATTATTCTTTTCCAAGAAACTTTCAAACTAAATCATCTTTTAAACATATGTTTTTGATATGTCTTTTTTTCCAAGTATGATGACAATTTTGTTTTTTCTCATGATATAATAAATCATATTTTACTTTTATTTTTGATTTTGTTATCTTTGTTAGCACTACCTCTTTACTTACTTTTTATTAAAAGTCACATATCAAAATAGCTTTAGAACTATTTTTAATATTCTTCCAATAAAATTTAAGTGTAACTGGACTTCCACATACAAAAATATGTATATATATAACAAAAATTGTAAGCATATTTTTCTCATTGGATAGAACATTTGTTAAAAAAACCTCATATTCGTACAGGAAAACATAAGTATTCCATTTTTTGTTGATTATTGATTTTTGTTCACTCATAAATATTTAAATAAAGTAAAATTTACATGCATTTCTCTAGAAATCTTATTCCACTAATACTAAAAGATATTTCATTTTAAATTCAATTGATATTCTAATTGTTTTTATTTTTTGATTTTTTCAAAAAAAATTTATTTACTTAATATGTTTGTCGTTTTTGTTAAATTTTACTTTTATAAATCCACAAATGCATAAAAACATATTTTGAATGAGTATCTTAAATATAACAAAAGCCTAAATAGAATTTAATGTGAAATTCTCTGGTTTGCTTAAGTGGCTAATTTAGATGGATAGTGAACTCTCTAATTATATGTATGATTGGAAGATTCTTTTTCTCATAATTTTGAATTGTAAAAAAAATCACCTATTTCTCTTTTATTTGTACTCCACGATCTCTAAACTTTCCCCACTTAATTATATTTTTTCAGATGGCAAACTTTTTTTTATGAAAGACATATCACATAAAAATTAATAGAAACTTCATATATTTTCGTACACAATTTTATATTCTCACAAAAGATATCCTAAAAATTATAACTTTTATATATCATATTTATACAAATACCCGCCCAAACTAACATCAAGAGGTAATATAAAATTCAAATTTGACATAATTTTTATTTTAAAAAAAATTCACAAATAAAATTAACTTCACAATTTTTACAGTTTTAGTTACCAATTGGATTTTTCGACCAAAAAAGTTACAATCAGATTTTTGTCACAATTAAAAATAACGACCAAATTTAAACAAAATTTTTTACAACTAAAAATTTTAAAAGTCTACCAAAGCCTAACCGTCCGTATCAATTAGGCCCTATGTTACGAGTGTTGATACTCTTGCAACTCTTGACGATTTTGACGTTGATTTTGAGTATACGAAAGTTTCTTTAAGTCAAAAACTAGAAGACATTGATAGGCTACACATCAACTAGTAACGGTCGGACAAATGAATATATAAAAGCATCAGTCACGATATATGATATGGGTTTCTCAAAAAAATTAATTTAATCATTTCTTTTAAAATTAAATCATATAATAATTTTTTGACCGAAAAAATCACAAAATAATTTTTAATTTTTATCAACCTCGTAATATTCGACAAGCGGCGGTTGAATCTTTCTCTTTTTCTCTCCCACTGTAATTTATGTCAATAGTCACATCATATCCGTTAATAGAGTTAATGTAACAGTTCTAAAAATAAAACAGAAATAAAAGCAAAACCAAAGCAGAAGATAAATAGAATAAAAAGATGTGGACGACGAGGAGAACAATTGTGAATCTAGATTTAAGAAAGAAAAATTATGTTCTCAAAAGGATGTAAGTAACCAACAAATATTCTCGGGAGAGGGGGAAAATTATCCATACTCATATGTGTTTTTTTTATATTCTTGTTTTAAAGTTTAAATATTTTTATTTTGTGAAAGAAAATATTAAATTAAAACGACGATTATTATAAAATATATAAAATAACATATATTTGAGCAAATTAAAATGCACAACGATACAACACATATTGTACAATGTCATGTACAATATGTGTTGAATTGGAACTTCACAAGGACGAAGTTTCTTGCAAAGAAGGAGAACTTCATCATTTTAAGTGATACATCGGTAAAGTATTTTCTATGATGTTGATTTTATTTATTAAAATCACAGTTAAATTTATATGGATTGTTGTTTTCTTTTTTTTGTTTGTGCCTCCTTCCAAACTAATTGGCTCCAATATTTTTCTTAAATTTTTCTGTTTTTTAAAGTATTTGGACAAAAAAAATTGGTTTCCCTCCAAATTTTTATACGTGACATTAAAATGCTTTGGTAAATGCATTTATCAATAACTATTGACTAAGGGAGAATTCTAAGAGCTTAACGATACTGACATAAATAAATTATAATTACAACAACATATAATAAAACAAATACTAATTGTAATTACATAAATAATTAATCAATTATTTATGTAATGGCGAATGAGACTTATTCAGTAACATTTTAATGAATCAAAAAAAATTTTGTTTATTTAATCACAACCGTTATCTAAACATATTTATTTCTACATTATTTATGTTATGTACAACTTGTTTTATTTTCTTCGCTAATCAACACATTTATTCTGCACCATAAATTGTTTTTTCACAATCAAACATTATTTTCTACCAACTTTTTGCAGTAACCGCACCTGTTCCGCGCTCGTATATATATACGAAAAATTATCAAAAAATTATGTTTCAACCAACTTTGAAAAAGAATATGGTTCCAGTCTTACAGACTTTTAACCAGTTATAATCTATAAATAAATATTTTTATATTGATATACACAAAAACGTTATAATATTATGATCGGTTTATGAAAATACAACATATATCATAATTCTAAATTTTGGAAATGATACTGACTAGTTTTTAATCTGCGTTATACACGAAATCATCATGTATATAACTATATAGTTATGCAACCATTTTACCATATAATATTGCCTGCCTTTTATTGTCATATTTATGACAGTCAAAGATCATCATTTTCATTTTTGACTCATAACGTATATATAACTCTAGTCAGCAAAAATTTTAATCATATTGCATTTTATTTTATTGTCATAAAGATTCACAACAATATAAATAAATAATTTAGGCTAAACATTTTCAAACACAACACAAAATATGAAAATTTCTGCAATAACAATGGTGGCCCTTTCTCCGGCAAAGACTGATTAAATTACATGCGTCAGCCATGCGAAATGAATATGTACGAGCATCAGCGTCGGTTATATGCGAAATGGGTTTCTCAAAAAAGTTGATTACATTATATAATAACTTTTTCTAATTTTTGTCAACCACTTAAAATTTGACCGGCAATTAGAGGTGTGCATTACGGATAACAGATGGTTAAGAGCGAATAAAGATCGGGTATGAGTAGTTTGGATATCTAAAATCACTACCGAAGCATATCCGTAATAATAAGGTTGGATAATGTCGGGCAAGGGTCGAGTAATTAAAAGTTGGGCTGGATAGTTAAAATCAATACCCGTTTAATAGTCTAACTCGTATTATATCAAAAATAAATATGAAATCATTGTTTATTTAATTGTTACAATAATATAATAATACTATAACTTTTTTAGAACATTATCTCATATAAAAACATTCATTAAATTGAAAATTAAAATTACACGAAACATAAAAATAATATTGAATAATTTATATGGCGGTTTAATCTGACATACCAGTCAAACCCAATATAAATAAGAGAAATTCGCTAAACATTTTCAGCACAACACAAAATATGAAAATCTTTGCAATAACAATGGTGGTTACTCTCCTTTTTCTTGCTTCTGGCCTTGCTATGGCTAGGACTAGGGAGATGTCGGCGAAACCGCTTCAAGTCATAGGACCTTATTTTCCTCCTTATACTCTTCCTGCTCCTGGTGGCCCTCCTCCAAAATTCCAGATCAACTCTAAACCAATTATTCCAACCTTCCCAACCGAGCCAAGTCCTCCTCCTCCACCACATAAGGATGAGAAGATATCGGTGAAACCGTTTCAAGTCATAGGACCTTATTTTCCTCTTTATCCTCTTCCTAAACCTGGTGGCCCTCCTCCAAAATTTCAGATCAACATTAAGCCAGTTATCCCAACCTTCCCAACCGAGCTAATTCCTCCACCACATAAGGATGGGAAGATATCGGTGAAACCGTTTCAAGTCATAGGACCTTATTTTCCTCCTTATCCTCTTCCTAAACCTGGTGGCCCTCCTCCAAAATTTCAGATCAACACTAAGCCAGTTATCCCAACCTTCCCAACCGAGCCAAGTCCTCCTCCTCAACCACATAAGGATGAGAAGATATTGGTGAAACCGTTTCAAGTCATAGGACCTTATTTTCCTCCTTATCCTCTTCCTAAACCTGGTGGCCCTCCTCCAAAATTTCAGATCAACACTAAGCCAGTTATCCCAACCTTCCCAACCGAGCCAAGTCCTCCTCCTCAACCACATAAGGATGAGAAGATATTGGTGAAACCGTTTCAAGTCATAGGACCTTATTTTCCTCCTTATCCTCTTCCTAAACCTGGTGGCCCTCCTCATAAGGATGAGAAGATATCAGTGAAACCGTTTCAAGTCATAGGACCTTATTTTCCTCCTTATCCTCTTCCTAAACCTGGTGGCCCTCCTCCAAAATTTCAGATCAGCACTAAACCAATTATCCCAACCTTCCCAACCGAGCCAATTCCTCCTCCTCCACCACATAAGGATGAGAAGATATCGGTGAAACCGTTTCAAGTCATAGGATCTTATTTTCCTCCTTATACTCTTCCTGGTGGCCCTCTTCCAAAATTCCAGATCAACTCTAAACCAGTTATCTCAACCGAGCAAATTCCTCTTCCACCACATAAGGATGAAAAGATACCGGTGAATTAATATCTAAGCTTACTTTAGTGTTCATCTGGCTACAACACTACCTCAGAAGCGCTAAAATAAAAAATATAATATATGACAATTTACAATCTGTTTTGTATTGTTGTGTATTTTATTTTCTTTCTAGTAATATAATATAATAGTTTTATAAATCAAAAAACTAATTATTAGAACACAACTACACTCATAAGGAAAACAGAGAAAGTTTCAAAATCCAAAGACTAACAGAACCCAATTTGAGAAAGGTTTTTAAACCTTTCCTTGGATTCACGATTACAGAGCCTGAAATCGAATTGTCCTCATCTTTTTATCTTATGCTTTGGGGGTGCTTGTTTGAGACTTTGAAAACTTTTAATTTTAGATTGTTACTTTAAAAATTTGTTGTAGATAATCCTACTGTAAAATAATAAGCTGTGAATTTTAAAGTACTATTTTGCTGACTTTTAAAAAATGAGACATCCCATGAACAAAATGTAAAAGTTACACTGTAAGAAAATTTAGGAAAACGTTAAGGGCTGTAAAATTATTAAAGCTTGATTGGTTAAAAAAAATTGTAAAAACTTTAAAATAAAGTAACAATCTTTAAAGTTTCAAACAATAACCCCTTTGGTTTTTGGTTTTACTTTGTGTTTTATTTTTACACTAAAAAAGGTGTATAGCATCATTTAGATAGTGTCAAAAAAGTTACTGATACTAACTTAAATCACTTTTTAATAACTGATACCAAATTTGTGATTTAGCATCAATCATCCTAACCGATGTTGTTATTGAGTGGTTTGACATCAATTCAATAAAAATGATACAATAAATTAGGTTGCACCACTTAGAAAAGAATAATACAAAAAAATTGTATTCACGTCATTTAACGAGTCGATGTATATACACAATTTAGTTACTATCATATATAAAACAAATGATACAAGTTTGTTGACAAAACAAATGATACAAGTTTCGATGTAGAGTAGTCAAAGAGGTTTGGTTATTATCGTCTCCGGTTTCATGCTTGGATGAGACGGATCATACTGATTTTTCCCTTGCAGATTATGTGGAGAAAATATTACAGGAGGAAGTCATAATCAATGACAAGAAATATCAACTAGCACCTTTCATAGCTTGGCGGATATGGAAGGCCAGAAATGATCTTATCTTTCAAGCTACCAAATGGAGCATCTCTGCCATTATTAACAGAGCAATAGCGGACATGGAGGAGTGGGTGGATGCAAATGCAGTCATACGACAGTGGGAACCAGTACAAAACCATAGGCAAGACAATCCATACTTAAGATGGGGTGTTGACTTGTAATGTAGACGCTTCATGGGTTTCACGAGAGGAATTAGCAGGGATTGGTTGGAGTCTATCTAATCCAGAAGGGGGAAGGATGATATATGGATCAGCAGCTATCACCCCAATCAATTCTCCATTGGAGGCTGAAACCTACGCCTTGCGAGAAGCAGTTAGCCAGGTAAACAGGTTAGGCTATGAAAAGGTAACTTTCTTGGAAGATAGTCAAGTTTTGTATTCCTGCCTTCAAAGGAATCCTATCTTAACACATCTTCCTCAAAACTCTTTGCGAGATCTTTCCGTATACATCGGGGACATAAGGAGTATGGTGCAAAGCTCCCAACAATACCTCTTCAAGTATGTGAGAAGAGGAACCAATGGTGAGGCGGACACTCTTGCGAAGGAGGCGAGAAAATGCTCATCCACATACCGAATTGTATGGGAAAATGGTTAGTCTTTGTAGGTTTTGGAATGTCTGGTTATTACAGAACAAGCTAATAGGCTTTCCTACATGTTTGTATCCTAACGTTGTAACATTTTCTTAATGAAATGCATCTTATTGGCCGAAAAAAAAAAATCGATTTTTCTAGTGACTGCATCGTAATAATAATTGAACATATACTGCTAATTATGTGACGTATCTCCAACTGTAAAAATGAAATAAATATTTGACAGTATCGTAGTTAATTTTTCATCGATAAATCAAGTGACATTTGTTAGTGTTAATTATTAATAGTTTGAAATAAAAATCTCTTGAAAATTTTCATAGAGTGTTCCACTAGAGAGATTTTTATAATCTAAAAAATATAGTTATATCATAAGTAAACGGCTCTTATAAATTAAATTACTTTTTTTGGTCAATAAATTAAAGAACTTTTTGAAACAAAAATTCTAAATTATTGAATACAAGATCTTGAAATAAATCAATTAGGATCCTTAAATATATCATCAACGTAATGCAGATTCAAATAATAGGATAATTTACTTTCTTTTAAAGGGCAATGAATTTTTTATAGTTAAGTGAAAATTTGATTAGGCCCTATTTGATAATTTTTCTATAAAGAAAATTGCATCTAATTTCTTTTAAAAAGACTTAAACTCGATCAAAGTTTATGAGTTATGAAATATCTTACAATGTTTTACTAATTTTATAGCATATTTTATTACTACGTAAATATTAAATAAACAATTAACTAATATATCACACATATTATCCAAAAACAAATAAATCATAGTCGGGTTTATAACTTTATGTAAATAAACATTTAACAAAAAAACTATTATATAAACAAACATATATATATTTGTGTTTGAGATTTATATTGTGACTTTAATATCTGTATTTAAATAACGAAATATTAAAATAATATCTAAATATTATTTTGAGCAAATTGTCAAAAATAACCTAAAACAAATTTTTTTCTAAAGAGGTAACCCAAAACATATTTTTTAGACAA
>OVAN01000064.1:0-105932 GCA_900406275.1 Anastatica hierochuntica
GAAAAGACTTCGAAAAGCCTCAAAAAGACTCCAAACAAACGTTATAAATTAATAAAAAACCGAGATATATCAGTGACTTAGGTTCTAAGCAACAAACACACGAGAAGATTAGTAGAGGTTCTAGGGCTGTTATTTCCGACAAAATTTAATTTTCGGTGAGCTGTATACGACGGATTCCATCAGTAACAGCCATTTCTGACAGATTCTCGATAGATTGGTACATCAAAATAGCATGTTTTGTTGTTGTGTATGTAGCTTTACTTTCTTAATGTTTTGACGAGGATCACTTGGCTAGCACATTCTTGGCTGGTAATGAAAAGTCAATGAAGTTTTCCTAGTATATTTAATTTGACACCAAAGGAAAACGTTAGTTTTAACATTCTTTCCATTTTTGATGAAAAACTAGCTAATTATATATAACGTTCAAAAAACTCTACTAAATGGTGAAATGATCAACATACCACAAATTACAATCTGCAGCATAATGATCTGGCATTTAAAGTTTTCGTAAGTTAGATCTTTCATAAACATAAGACGAACCCAAATTATGTATATTTTGGATTACGTAACACATAATACATATTGAAAACCCTTTTTATTGTAAGACATACTCTAACCTACGTTGAAACATCATTCTAGTTTAATTATGGTAAAACATAAATTATAATTTACATACATTGTATGCACATTGTAGGATGTATTAGTTAAGTATAAGTTGGAATTAAAGTAACTAAATTAGAAAACTTAATCTGGTCAAGTCATCAAAGAAAATTTTTAATTTCCATAACTTAAAAGGGAAATTGGCATGGATGACCAAAAAAAATGAAATAAAATGTATAACCAGTCTCACATCATATAGGTTGTATTTTATGCAATATTATCTATTTTATCTCTATATTTATGCTAATTATGAGTCAACACATTCACCTTTTTCTTTTTTTTCTTCTTTTTTTCAACAAAAAAATTTACCTAAATAGTTTAGGTATATTAAAACAATATCACGTCGTATTGGTCATACTATTTTGAATAGTTTGACTATTCTATGTATAGTGTAAAAAATTAAACTTTTGTTTTAATTTTTTATATGGTTTACAAGTTGCGTGATTAGTTGACTATATACATTTAGTTACTAATATTGTATTGACTTTCAATTTTTATTAAGTTGATGTTTGCATATATGATAGTTAATTTTGTTTGTCAAAATAGAATGACTATTTCATCAATCGATGGAGTAGTCTGACTGTTTGAACTAGTGTTGTAGCATCTTATAAATTTTAGTGATTTTAAATAATTTACGAAATATATATCCGTTTTGAAAAATTTGAAATACCTCTTACCGGAAAAATAGTTATTTTTTGGATATTATGGAAATATGGATCACATTATAAAATTTGGGGTGTTGTTGAAGAAAAGAAAAGAAAATTTCGATTAATTTTTTTAATCAAACATGGGGTAATAAGGTTTTCTGCTTAGGTTTTTAAAAAAAAAAATGAAAAAATGGAGAAAAAGAATGGTTATATTCTTTATTAATGTGGAGAGAATGAAATATCTAACTAATTCACACACCTTAAAATGGTTCAAATTCTTACATTTTTCTGAATGAACAATAAGAACATGTGCTGTAGTCTCTTAAAATGATTAATTGTATGAATGCTGATGGAGTAAATTTTCTCCTACCATAACTATAATTATATATTCTGAAGCATTAGTGGGGAAAGTGGTGCTCCTAAAATTATTGAGAAAATCAAGTAAAACATGAACTTACAAATTTTTTTAAAAATGATTAGGTTTAAAATGTTAGTTAATATGTGAAAATTCTCAACAAGAAAAATTCATTGATACTCCAAAGAGAGTAAGTATGACATAAAGGTTAAGAATGCATACAATGTTGTGTCCTAAGGGCTTTAAATTGAGCAGCAATTTGGTCATAATCAGGAAGCTTAGGATGAACATGATTAGGTAATAATCTTCTCTTAAGTTCTTCTTCTTCTTCTTCATTCTTCACTCTAAACACATTGTATACTATATGGTAACAATTTGATGATGATCTTCTCTTTCGACAAATCCTTTTTCGCCTCTTATAGTACCTTAAACTTTCCATGTCCTTAAACCCTCTTGATGGTGATGGTAATGGTAATGATAATGATAATGATGATCTCTCTTCTTCACTATTTTCTCTGAATTTGAATACTCTCTGATCTCTTCCAACTTGAGTCTCCTCTATGTAATCATCCTTCATTAATCTCTCTTCCTTGCTCTTCTCTTCTTCGACATCCGTGAGATCGATACTAAATTTATACACTTCAGGTAACTGATCATAAGTGAAACTATTCAACTCCGAATCCATTACTTTCTTCTCTTCATTTACCTATACATAAACAAATTATGAATCCAAGACAACAAACAAATCTACTAACTCTTATATATGTACTATAGAAAAAAAAAACTAACCTGTTTTTCAACTTCAGGTGCATATTCAAGCCTTAACATTTTGAAATGGAGACCGGATTCTTTCGCTATTTCATCTAACAATTTGGACTTTAAATCCTCGGATACCGAAGTAACGGATAGTTTCTCTTTGATCTGTGTATAACGAGTGATTTAAAGTGCGAAAAGATTAACTTTTAAAAAGATTATGTAAATGAAATATTTAGAAAACCTGGAAGTTAACAAGGTTTCTAGGGAGAAGCTGAAGAGATGTTGTTACAAATCGTTGACCGTAATGTTGACCAAAGAGCTCTCTAATGCTAATTAGCTCAGGTAGTTCTCCACACCTCGCAGAGGCGAAGACAAGACTCGAAACCGCTTCGTTAATGTCATCATTAAGCAAACCTCTGCAAGTTAAAAATGTTCGAATTAGTATTTTTTGAAATTGTCAATACACATAAAACAGAGGATTGATTAATAACAAACATAAAACCTTTGTTTTCTAATGGAGGAGAAATTGAGAAGGATGAAATCAGAGAATTGAAGCAACAAATTGTATATCGAAATCGAATTTTCGACGAGGAAGAGCTGTTCGGTACGAAGAAGAGCTCGTGTTGGATCATTGATGCGGATTAAGAGAGTAATGTCGTTACGTAAATGTCTTGAAATTGCGTACTTCTTGTTCTTGAATAGCTTAAGACGAGACTGAAGCTGCTGCAATAGCTTTTTACATTTGGAAGCTTTTGACCATCGACCGAACAAGAAACCGAACATGGTTTGATTAAACTCAGTTCGATCGAGAGAGAGAGAGAGAGAGTTGGTTTTATGCATTACTTAAGAGACAGAGAGTGGGCACTGACGGTTATTGTTTGCCTCTCTTTTTAACTGCCTCGTTTGATTTGTTGTTTCTATTTCTCTCTTATGGGCATACATGTATTTATTAATAAAGCATTAACAATCTAGCATAAAAGGGGAAAAATTCTACCTTACTATAGTAATTAATTATATTCCATATCGTACATAACTAATATCAAATATTTGTATCATATACAAAACCATCTTTTAACATGTAAAGTATAGGTTAGCGTCGTCGGAGATTAAGGTTCGTATCGGGTAAGTTCGTGCTTTTTGAAATCGTCGGAGATCCTATGACTTAAGCGTTTTAAGAAGTTTAACTAAATTTCAGTCAGATGATGTATTAATTCGGTCGAGAATCCCTCGATTAACCATTAGAAACTACTAAATTAGAGGCAAAAGCTCATCGAACCAAATCAACGGAACGACGACAACTAGGGCAGGTTAGGTGCCGTGTAAGCCAAGAATCAATACAGAAAAGATGAAAAACATGTCCACACTTTTTTAAACGCCTAATCTCATGATCATCCTCGTACTCATCCAAACAAATCATGTGATAATATATGGATTCCTAATCATGTGATAAACACTGGAGCTGATATTTATCATCTCATATTATAAAATTATTACCATTTAAGGGCATGTTACTAGTTCTTAGGGAATTTTAAATTAATAAAAAATGTTAAAAATCTCTAAAGGGTTCTTAGCATTTTTTTGCTAATAGGTTTTTAAAAATCGGTTTTAGAAATTTTAAACGGATCCGAAATGGATCCGAAACGGATCCGAAATCCGAGAAATCATAAAAAACCAAAAAAGAAACCGGAAAAACCAAAAAAAATCCGAAAAAACCTAATCGGAACCGATTCGAAAATGAAGTAGTTCTGACCAAAAAAAAAGTTTGGGCATTCGGATCCTCGGATCGGTTCTTGAAATTTTAAACGGATCCGAAACAAATCCGAAAACCGGAAAATCATTAAAAACCAAAAAAGAAACCAATCCGAAACCCGAAACGGATCTTCGGATCCTTCTTTTTATGATCCGTTTCGGATCCGATGAATTTTTGGATCGGTTCAGATCGGGATATTTTAAACGGATCCGAACCCGAAAAATCATAAACGAATCCGTAACGGTTCCAAAAACCGAAAAACAAAAAAAACCGAAAAAATCGAACCAAAACCGATCCGAAAATGAAATTGTTCTGACCCAAAAAAAATGCTAAGAACCTTTGTAGAGCCGGTTCTTAATTAAGAGCCTTAAGAACCGGCTCTTAACATTTTATTATTATCTTTTTTAATTTGCAAAAATTGCTAAGAAACCCACCTAAGATGCTCCACTAAAAATGGCCTAAGGGCCCAATCAAAAGTTTTCGAGGAGAATATTCTGGTATCGATCAAAAAAAGCCCTAAACTTGAGAACTTTGACGACGAATTCACTTTGAATCACTAATATAGATTTACATAGCAAAGAAGCGAATCTTAAAGAGACTCAGAACATTTTCTCTCGGTCCCGACTATCGAGGACTCAGATCTGAGTGTGTTTTACAACGCCGGCATCGTCCCCCTTCGACGTTGTTGACTCAACTGCTCTTTCTCTCTCCCGTCACATATCCACCACCCTTGCTTGTCCTTTGTCTCTTCGTTGGTCGGAAGATTTTATGCTCTAGCTCTCTCTCTCTCACGGAGCTACGGGACCAGAGATGTTGAAACACAGCTGTGACAGCTTTATTTTTGCAGTGACTCTTTCATGGTGCAGATCCACGACCATGGATCTTCTCTACACCGTGTATGACCATTTCCAGTCCAATCGGAGTGGACTTCTTCCTCGAGTCTCCTCTGATGAAATATGCCTCCTCCGTCGTGCTGTGTTGAAGTCGTCGAGATCTCTTTTACACTTTGCCTTTGATGCAAACCTTATGGAGTCTAGATCTGGAGGTGTTTCAGGTCGAGCTTTTCCTCCCTGCTTCATTCGGTTTGAGATCTACAAAAACTCTAGTAGACGTTCCAGTATATCGACGTTGTTGCCCGTAGTTGGCAACCGGCGGTCCCTTCTATGGCCAAATTTGGCGACGTTGTTTGGTATGGTGACCGGCTATAGTCCTCGCGG
This sequence comes from Anastatica hierochuntica, assembly GCA_900406275.1. NCBI lineage: Eukaryota > Viridiplantae > Streptophyta > Magnoliopsida > Brassicales > Brassicaceae > Anastatica > Anastatica hierochuntica. The sequence continues at coordinate 5,386 of OVAN01000064.1, forward strand.
CGGAGCTCTCTCCCTCCAGCATGAATCGACAAGAGTTCCGAAAGTACCTTGTGCCTCAGCCGTGGCTCCACCGTCAAAAGTCTCCAATGGCAAAACAGACGATTGTTATCTCTTCCTTCTCGTGTTGCCAAAATCTCAGCGAGAAGTTTCTCTCAAGATTTGTCATGGCGGAGGCGCCAGGCTCCCGATTTACGGAAGACCTTCGGGCCGCTGCAGCAGACCGGCGAGGCAGCCCATTGTTGGCGACCGATGGCCCTTTTCGTGGCCATCTACCGATGATGCAGCCCTCTCTCAATCTGAGAGCCATTGTGTATGGGTGATAATAGTGGATCTCCGATGCTCTCTCAGTGAGGCTAGCTCTCTTTCTTCGCCACATCTGAGCTTTCATTCGCCGATCCAGAGAGGCTACCCACCGTCAATCGTCCCGTCGACGTTCAGCCGCCAAAGCTCTCACGCAAAGAGTATCGGGAAGACCCTTAGGGTTCTAAAAGTTGGGCCAACTCTGGACCTAATAACAATTCGTCTTCTTTTTGAAAGAAGTGGATTTGGGCTTGATAAGCTAATACTTCATACATGCTTTGTTATCATTATTAACTATTCAAGGTTAATTAAAAATTTTACCAAAGACCATAAGTATAGTTCTTTCACCGGCCATAGTTGCCATTTTCTAGTCGGTTCTTTTCACGGTGTGTCTCGAGCCGACAGTTGCATTTTCGTTGGCCATAGTTGCCACTTTTTAAACGAGATTCTGCATGATGTTTTCATATACCGAGAAGACAATAATTCCTCTATAGGCCAAAGATGTCATTCTTTCGTCGACCAAAAATGCTATTATCTCCTCAGTTTTCTTCACGGTGTTTGTATATGTCGATCCAAGATGTGTTTTCCCAAATGCCATAGCTGCCAGTTCGTAACCAAGATTTTTAATGGGATATTAACACCTAGATTGGAGAGAACTTCTATTGGCTGCTTTGTAAAGAAAAATGTCGTGTTACTCTTCCGTTTAATTGTTCAAAACTTTAGAGCCCTAAAGATAAAGAATAGAAGGATGTTTCCTGCCCAACCCTCTCGTCTTTCAAAGACTTTTTTCCTCATCCTTGATATCAGCTCACGCTGGACTTTGTTTGGCAAAGAGATTGTTACTCAAGTGTTTAGGGCCGCGAGAGTCCTCCCTCGTCCTGTTCGTGACCGCCCTTTTCAGGGACATAGTGTTTCGGCACTCCCGGCGCAAGCATGGAATTTTAAAACCACAAAGACCTTCGTGTCTCAACAGTGGCAATCGTATGCTTATTGGATGGAATGGAGCTTTCGACTACTCTCTTGGAAGTTTGTTGGAGTTTTTGACTGTTTAACCTTATCTGTCTTATCGGATGTAATGTTTGGTTTATGTGCTTTTCGATTTATTCATAATTCGATAGCACGTTTTACTTTTTGTACCCTTGTAAGACCGCGAGTCTCTTTGGGTTCTCCCTAGCAGAGAATCTTGTACCGCTTACTTAATTGAAAAAGGGTTCCGGCGAAAAAAAATCCCTAATACGGATTCTTTTTTGTTCAATTGGAGTCGAGTGTTACAAAGTTTTTTATTCACCTTTTCATATGTTAATTTCTAAATTGAATGTTATTTTAGAAATTTTATTAAATATATCTAAAGAATTAAAAGAAATAAAACTAACTCTAATTACTCCTTTACAAATTAAAAGATTTTCGGTAACATTTAAATTTTTTAATCAATTTATATAAATTATAAAAAATCTGAACAAAAAAAATATAAAAGTTTAAGTTGGGTTATCTATGTTCTTTTTAAAAACACTCTAACGGGTTTTTCATTTCACGGTATTTCGAATATCGAGTATTATTTGAACCAAATTGTATCCGAACCCGGACGAACATCCGAAAAATTCGAAAAACCCGAAAATCTTAAACCTAAACCCGAACATGGAATTTCAAATAGCTTAAAAATCGAAAAGTTTTGAACCTGAATCAGAACCCGAAACTCAAAATAACCAAAAATTTTGAATACGATACTCTAGAAATATAAAAATAATCAATCATAACCAAAAATTTCGAACTCGATATTCGAAAAATGTAAACATGATCAACCATAAATTAAATACATAAAAATTTTAAAAAAAATAATTGCGCAGTCTCGTGGATCAAACTCTAATATATATTTCATTAAACGCACATTAGCATTATGCTACCTAATATTTCGTGTTACAAAGTATAGAGCATAATGTCCACAAAGTGGAGCTTTCGTGTTGGTATATGGTTTTGTTCCATATATCATCATCTGTATATTGTAAGTAGATAAATTCTTTTTGATTTTTAAGAATGAAACATATCAAACATTTAAAACTCATACATCTCTTCATTGATTTTCCAAAAGAATAATCGTATAGAGACATGTGAAGAGAAAGATCTAGAGATTTTTCTCAGTCCTGCTTATTTAGCTAAATTTGATTGATCGTTTCTCTAGACAAACTTATAAGTTTCTAAGTTTCTTAGTAATCAAAGAAAACATACAAGTTTCTAGGAAATAACTCACAATCGATCAACTAGAAATAGAAAAGATCTTAATTCTTAACGTTGCAAATTTATCTTCCTTGCTTTAACAAAAAAATACAATTTATCTTCCTTGGACAAGACCCTGAAGACTTCGCTGTTTCCGGCAAGATTTCCTTCCCGCTCAATAGAAGACAAGAGTTTCTGCAAGAGCAATATAACAATTGATTCGTGTTTGGTCTATTTAAGAATCGGATCATCATCTACCCATTAATTTGCCAACATAGAAACATGTTCAAAAGAATTCATGCACAACTAAAGATATAGTTTTTGTTGAAATATGACTTGAATTGCAAAATGCACTGCATCAATCAATATTCAACACAGTGCAGTAACCGATTACTATAGTGCAAGCGAAGTTTGGCAGAATGCACTGGATCGGTCCAATGGCATACCGCCTTGGATCTGGCATAATACACTAAATCGATCAAACCAGTTCAGAGAGCAATCAATCTAGTGCCAATTCGTAAAAATCCAAATGTGAACTAAAGATTATCTATATATCTAGGGTTGACAAGCTATTCCTGCCCCCCCTCTCCCTCCCCCCCACCCCAAAATTTTCTTATCTCAATCAGCCTACTCAAAGTTTAGACATATGTCTAATGCACCACCCGATGAAAGTTTGACATCTATTTCTCCACATTTTACGTTTTACTACCTAGATCTCCACAAAACGCGATAAACAGCGTTTAATCTTAAAAACGGGTTCTAATCGCGTTTAGAAGAAGAAAATTGGAGCATTAACCGAATAATTTAATATTATAAACTAAAAAAGAAAATTGTCTTTAAAACAGGCTAGATAGATCTGGGTTGAACCCCAAACCGATGAACCCTTAAATTTCTAATGAATCAAGCGGAGTTATGTCTTCTCTTTAGAGGGTGAAAGTCGATAGAATGGGCAACTAATATGTAGGCTCTAGTTCGACGTTGAATGCTAGGTCAAGGAGAAGATGAGTTGTGGGTGTGCCCAAGAGATTTTGGTGTGGGGAATACGTTGTGGCGATGACATCAAACTCCGATGCAAATCCATGTAGATGTTACTACCGTTGTGCTTTTGCTGCATCAAAGAAGATTCGTTTGACGTTAATTTTGTTGGTATATTCTTTTCAACCCAATTTTAATTGATTATTTATTAGCTCAAGAATGATGACCATGTCTTCAAATGGATTGATGAGGCTCAAGAGAATGAGGTTAAAACTTTGGGTTTCAAAATTGCCTGAATTGAATAGGAGTTAAAAGACATAAAAAGATGGCGCTTGAAAAGGTCTTTGTGAATATGGCAATGGAGTTAGAGCTTCAAATTTCTGAGAAGGTGGAAAATGTATTGGACGAAGATAAGTGGGATATGAAGAAGATGATGTTTCTTGTTATTTTTGGATGTGTAATCTTGGTTGGTTTCACTCAAATGTTTGGTTGATTGTTAATTATTTCGGACTCTTCTTCTTGTATGGTACTTCGTATCTCTTGTCAATGAATCTAATATTAACTCTTGTTCTTGTTAATTGCATATCTTTTGTGTTCCATTCGAGAAGAAAAAGCAAACAAATGTCATTGTTCTTTGACTGACTAAAAAGGGTCTATTAATATGCTACACAAAAAGCTAAATGTTGCACATTGTAGTGCCCAAATCATGTACATAAACCATGCTACTCTGAGACATAAGCATTGTAAATCTGATCCATAACCCAATCTAAGAATGCAAAAAAGAAAAACACATAACACATCTTAGATTGATAAAAAGGGTCTTCTACCCTTCTTCTACTCTTCTTCTACTCACCTCCTACTATTCCTCCACACTAAAAGAGCCTGACTTTGACTCATTTCAGGTTGAATTTGAGTTTTACTTGGTCCGCAAGTCTAAGAACAATGGCAGAGTGTTATAATCAGAGAGAGAAAGCAAAAAACAGTTTGAAAAAGCAACTATCAGACATGCTTCTTCTTATGAAACCGAGAATTGTATCCTGCTTTCCCACATGTCCGGCAATGCATGACCCTTTTTAGTTGCTTGGATTTAGGCTTTGTAGGAGACTCATTCTTACCCTTCTCTCTTTTCTCCTTCTTGAACTTTTTCTTCCTTCTTAGTTGAAGTGGCTCTGGAGGTTTGGTCAACAAAGCATCTGAACCATGAGGCAAGAACCGGAAGCCTCTCATTAGTGATATAGAAAAAGCGTAATTCTGTCTCCAAAGGAGTGTATGAAACCACAGATGCACATAGTCATCAACACATAGCTTCTTGGTCAAGATGACTCCATAACCATGTTCATAGGAAATCCCGATTATATCTCATTTTTGACAAGAACAAGTCATCCTCTACATGTTAACCTTATAGGAACAACTATATAGCACAGCTTTAAACATTCCATTTTTGCTCCTATAAACCTTACAACCTGCGGCTTGTTCATGCTTCTTTCCAAGAAACTCAGCCACATATGGTGTGCATTTACCCGTGTGAACATTAACTATATCAGACCTCTTGGCAATACGTACCATTTCTTGTCTACGGATGGTCTCCATCATGGGAACCAAATTTTTTCCCTTACTTTGATTATAGTGTTGTTGAATGACTTTGTTGAGTTGTTCTCAACATCCTCATAATAGCTTTCAAGCTTGTAAAAAGCTCTGCACCAACTTTTTGGGTTTGTCTTTATCACATCATTGTAGACACCCGTGTCATAACACCTAATTCTATCCAAGTTTTCTTCAAATTGAACAGCATTGTAGCTCGATGCCAAGTTCCAAACAAGTGGCTTCAATTCAGCCTTCTTTCCATGTTTGGCCTTCAAGTTATCGTACATATGTCTAACACATATACGATGTTCACTTTTTGGTAGTTCAACCTCAACAGGCTAAATCAGTCCCTGAAAAGATTGAACTATATATAAGTTATCTAGTATTAGAAACAAGACAACAATTTCTTTATGTTAGTAATAACTCACCTTCTGATGATTGGAGACAATCCCAAACCCTTCACCATCTTATAGGAACAAGTTATCCTTGATCTTCCTTACAAACCACAACCAATTATCCTTGTTTTCAGTTTGTACTACTACCCATGTTATTGGATAAATGGCATTATCAGAATCTTTACCTAAGGCAACCAAAAACTGTCTTTTCATTCTTCCTTTTAAGTGGTAGCCATCAATTCCTATTAGAGGAAGAAAAGTATCTTTGCATGTTCTTTTAAAGATATCAAAGTAGACATAGAATATATTGAAGACATCCTCACCTAAATCATGTGTGCAGCTGTCAATCTCAATAGTAGAATACAAGTTTGAATCCAGAATATTAGTAGCATAATCTTTGAGATGTGCAAATTGCTTATCATACTCCTTCTCTATCCATTTCAGTGTTTTACGCCTAACAGTTTGACCTTGTGGCCTCATAGTAGTGAACCTCCATCTTCTCATATACTCGGATTCATCCCTTATCTTGTCAATAAACAGCCTTGCAATCACCGGGACTTTCAACATCTCACACTCCCCATTAGTGATACAAGTATGCAGCTGCTTGAAAACCTTCACCTACCACTTTCTTGTTTTCCCACTAACTGAGCAATATATCCACCATTGACAGCCATCATCACGCAAAGCACATTCAATATCCAAGCTTCGTTTTATCGTACTTATACTGTCTGATATTGTATCATGTCCTTAGAGCGTAGTCCAGTACTATTGAAATGTCAAACCCCACAATATTGAAGATGTTAGTAAAAAGGAAAAAAGAGACTACCATGGACGGTGATGGTAGATGAATATAGGTGATGGTAGGTGAGTATTTGTCAAAAATTGTTGGTTCACCAATCTCATACCTCATCTATAAATACCTTGCATAAGGTGAGAAGAAAAACAATCTCAAACACATCAAAACTCATTCCTTTAAACACATTGTAAAGGATTGGTGTATCTTTCTCTCTTTGTATTTTTCACTTTGATCATATTAGTGAAATATTTTGGTTATGTCCGAGGAATAGACAAACTAGTCGAACCTCGTTAAATCTCTGGTGTTCATTATCTTTATTTTCAATAGCTTATATAGTCAAAGTGTTTCTATTGTGCTAGTAAAATTATCGGTAGTGTGATTTTCTAGTACGATATTACGCTCGCTATAATTATGTTTCCGCTTCAATTGATATCAGAGATTGGTTATTCTAAGTATGCTCTATGGTTGCAGTTTTAACTGATCTTCCACATCAGAAAAGATATCCTAGCAGTTTTGAAGCTATTGAAATTGTAGTTTAGAATGGAAGCCAACAAAAAGAGTTTTGTGGTTCCCACAACATCATCGTCATAAGTTTGGGCGAGACCTCCTGTGGCAAATGCAAGATTGGCCGTTGAAATTTTTGATGGCACCGGACATTTTGGGATGTGGCAAAGTGAGATCTTAGACGCTTTATTTCAGCAAGGTCTAGACACGGCTATCGAAGAACAAAGACCTAAAGAAATAGAAGAGAAAGATTGGAAGACGATGAACAAACTTGCATGTGGTACAGTTCGGTCATGTCTCTCCAGAGAGCAGAGATATGCATTCTCGAAGGAAACCTCTGCACGCATATTGTGGATGGCGCTAGAAGAAAAATTCTTGAATAAAAATAGTCAAAATAAACTCCACATGAAGAAAAGACTATTTCGCTTTACTTATACTTCATGGACTACTATGAATGCTCACGTCACCGGCTTCAATCAGTTGGTCACTTGCCTACTGAATATGGATGAGAGCTTCAAAGATGAATATTTAGCCTTGATGTTGTTAGCATCACTTCCAGAAGAGTTTGAGTTTTTTGAAACTACTCTACTTCATGGGAATGCTGATGTAACCCTGAGTAAAGTATGTGCAACCCTCTACAGTTATGAATTAAGGAGATAAGATAAGCAAGAAGGCTCAAGTGGAGAATTTGAAGCTTTGATAGCAAGAGGTCGTCCACAACAAAAGAAATCTGGAAAGAAAGGGAGATCAAAGTTGAGAACAGGCAAAGATGAATGCGCATTTTTCCGGGAGAAAGGACATTGGAAGAAAGATTGCCCCAAATTGAAAACTAAGGGCAAACCTGATAAAGGAAAGTCCATGCCGGAGTCAAACGTAGCTGATTGTGAAGATTATGAGTATTCACTAGCTATGTCGTCAACTACCTTTCTTGGAGTATAGATATTAGACTCAGGGTGCAGCTATCATATGTGTCCTCATCAAGATTGGTTCTTTGATTTGAAGAAGGTTACAGATGGCGTCATCTACACCGCATATGATACTGCTCTTACAATGTTGGGGATTGGTTCAGTCCGTTTGAAAAATCAAGATGGATCAATCTTTACCTTGACAGGTGTTCGTTATGTACCAAAATTGAAGAAGGTTACAGATGGTATCAGCTATCATATGTGTCCTCATCAGGATTGGTTCTTTGATTTGAAGAAGGTTACAGATGGTGTCATCTACACCGCAGATGATACTGCTCTTACAACATTGGGGAATGGTTCAATCCGTTTGAAAAATCAATATGGAACAATCTTTACCTTGACAGGTGTTCGTTACGTACCAAAATTGACAAAAAAAAAATTTATTTCAGTGGGAATACTAGAATCAAAAGGGTTCGAAGTGAGATCAAAGGATGGTGTTATGAAGATCATTTATGGTGCACCTGTGGTATTAAAGCTCACTCGACAGAAGAACAATTTATATTACTATCTTGGTTATACTGAAATTGGTGTAGCTGCAACTACTTCTATTGGTGACCAAAGTCCTGAAGTATTCAAGTTATGGCATATGCGATTAGGGCATGCAAGAGAAAAATCCTTGAATATGCTCATTAATCAAGGATTATTAAAAGAGTGCAGGCCTGCAAGCTAGATTTTTGTGAGCATTGTACCAAAGGGAAACAAACAAGGGTGAAGTTTGGAACGGCAATCCATAAGACAGATGGCATAATGAATTATGTTCAATCTGATGTATGGGGTCCTTCTAAGACAAGCTCTTTAGGAGGAAAACACTACTATGTCACTTTTGTTGATGATTATTCCCGTAGAGTATGGGTGTACACAATTAAGAAGAAAGACGAAGTGTTTGAAGTCTTTGTCAAATGGAAGGAGATTATGGAAACTCAGACAAGCAGGAGGATCAAATGTCTTCACACAGATATTGGCGGAGAATACAAAAATAATTCATTTTCAAAATTATGTGAAGCCGAAGGCATCAAAAGACACTTCACCGTCAAGTATACACCACACCAGAATGGGGTGGCAGAACGCATGAATCAAACATTGCTGGGGAAAGTTTGATGTATGTTATCCAATGCTGGATTAGGTAAAGAGTTCTAGGCTGAGGCAATTACATATGCATGTCATCTCATTAATCATTTACCATCAACCGTTATTGATGGTAAAACACCATTCGAGAAATGGTATGGGAAACCTGATACTGATTATGAGTCTTTGCATGTATTTGGTTCCATTGTATACTACCACGCGAAGGAGTCAAAGTTGGATCCAAGAGCAAAGAAAGCAGTCTTCATGGTGATAAGTTTCGGCGAAAAAGGTTATCGTTTATGGTGTCCGGAAACCAAGAAGATACTTTTCAGCAGAGATGTTACCTTTGATGAATCTTCAATGCTGAAAAAGGAGGACATGAAGAAATTAGATGGTGTTTCTAAGCAGGTAGAGTTTGATTCGATGATGATTCAAGCAGGTGAATATGATTCTTCTATGACAGAAGGAGAATTAGATGAAGAAGAAGGAGAAGAAGTTCAAGCTCAAGAACTTCCATAGCAATTTGAATCAATTGCAATAAGAAAGCCACAAAGAATAATCAAAAAGCCTACTCGCTTTGATGATATGGTGGCCTACGCACTTCTAATTATAGATGAAGGCATTCCTACGACATTCAGTGAAGCAGTTCACAGTTCTGATGAAGAAAAATGGAGAATGGCCATGGAAGAAGAGATGCAGTCTCTTCATAAAAATCAAACATGGAGACTAACTAGTCTCCCGAAGGGAAAGAAGGCAATTGGGTGTAAACGGGTATATGCTATGAAAGATGGATTTGCTGATAAAAATAATGTCCGCTACAAAACAAGATTGGTGGTTAAAGGCTACGCACAGAAAGAGAGTGTTGATTACAATGAAGTATTTTCTCCAATTGTGAAACATTCCTCCATCAGAATTTTGCTTGCTTTGGTAGCACAATTGGATTTGGAACTAGTTCAAATGGATGTAAAAACTGCATTTTTACATGAAGACTTACAAGAAGAGATCTACATGACTCAGCCAAATGGGTTCAAATTTGCTGGAAAAGAAGACCTAGTATGCAAACTTGAAAAATCGTTATACGGCTTGAAACAATCACCAAGACAATAGTACAAGCAGTTTGACAAGTTTATGCGGGGAAAAAATACACCAGAAGCAAATATGATAATTGTGTGTATTTTCGCAAGCTATTCGATGGATCCTTTATTTATCTTCTACTGTATGTGGATGATATGTTGATTGCTTCCACGAGGCGGAGATTGAGAAGTTGAAGAATCAACGAAAGGGGGATTTTGAAATGAAGGATCTTGGTGAGGCTAAAAAGATTCTTGGCATGGAGATAGGAAACTGAAGAAACTTAGCTTGACTCAGAAGAATTTTTAAAGAAGGTACTAAAGCGTTTTGGCATGAATGAAAACTCAAAACCAGTTAGTACTCCACTCTCTCCCCATTTCAAGCTTGATGCCTCTATGTCACTAAAGGATGATGCTGATCGAAAATACAGGTTGAAAGTACCATATGCCAATGTTGTTAGCAGTTTGATATATGCATTGGTGTGTACAAGGCCGGACGTTTCACAAGCAGTTGGAGTAGTGAGCAGGTATATGCATGATCCAGGAAAAAGGCACTGGAAAGCTGTGAAATGGATTCTACAGTACATTCAAAATACCGTAGATGTTGGATTAATAATCGAGCAAGATAATAACCAGTTCGTGACTAGATATTGTGACTCGGATTTTGCGGGAGATTTGGACAAGAGTCGATCAATTACTGGTTACATATTCACTCTTACAAAAGCACCAGTCAGTTGGAAGTCTACTTTACAGTCAATGGTTGCCCTGTCTACGACAGAAGCAGAGTATATGGCAATCACGGAAGCTGTAAAAGAAGCAATTTGGCTTCAAGGGTTCCTTGGTGAACTAGGAGTTACACAGAAGTATGTGAAAGTATTTTGTGACAGTCAAAGAGTTATTCAACTAGCAAAGAATCAAGTATAACATGCAAGGGCGAAGCACATCGATGTTCGACACCACTTTGTACGCGAAGTTATAGAAGAATGTGAAGTTAGAATTGAGAAAATTCACACTACCGTAAACCCTGCTAATATGATGACAAAAGTAATGACTGCAATCAAGTTTCAGCATTGCTTGAACTTGACCCACATTTCCAAAGCTTAAAATTGGTTAAAGACACAATCATAATTTGTGTGTGAGAAGATATAAGAAGTGGGATTTGCCAAAGTGGAGATTTGTTGAAATGTCAAACACGACAATATTGAAGATGTTAGAAAAAAGGAAAAAGGGGATTACCATGGACGCTGATGGTAGATGAATATAGGTGATGGTAGTTGAGTATTTGTCAAAAATTGTTGGCTCACCAATCACATACCTCATCTATAAATACTTGCATAAGGTGAAAAGAAAACCCATCCCAAATACATCAAAACTCATTCCTTTAAACACATTGTATAGGATTGGTGTGTCTTTCTCACTTTGTAATTTCACTTTGATCATATTAGTGAAATATTTTGGTTATGTCCGAGGAGTAGGCAAACTAGCTGAACCTCGTTAAATCTCTTGTGTTCTTTATCTTTATTTTCAATAGCTTATATAGTCGTAGTGTTTCTATTGTGCTAGTAAAATTATCGGTAGTATAATTTTCTAGTACAACATTCACTCGCTATAATTACGTTTCCGCTTCAAGTACAAAATCCTTAAAAGCAATACCATTGTAGAACACTTGGTTCATACATAATCTTCCATCACCTCTTTTGATATGATTTGTGTCCCTCCTTTGAGCTACATCTTCTCCTTCTGCATCATTATCACTATCAAGATAGACATCATGTCAAATTGCCAGGTCATTCATAAATTTAGCAACATCATCCTCATCCTCATATTCAAACCTATCCATAATATCTTCATCAATTGTTGCATCACTATTCTCGGCAACCTCTTCTTCTTCATTTTACACTGGAGGCACATAATCAATGTCATTGGGATCACTGACATCATCAATTACTCGTGTTGCCCAATCTCTATCATACAGAGCTTCATTATCATCTCTGCACATTTACGCAACAAAGAGAGAAATTAATACTCAAGAAGGCATTAAAAGCGTAGAAGAAGAAGAGAAATCCAACAAATAAAATTTTCAAAACCTCGAAACCCAAAGACAAAATCGAAACCCTATATAATTTTCCCCTAACACAAATACAAAAGGATACCCGAAATTCCCTCTAGACTAAGGTATAATCACGTATGAGAAGAGAAACCCCCAAAGTAAACTTCTAAAACCCCAAACCCAAAATCAAAATCATTTTTGAAACCTTAGAAAATTTTCCCCCAACCCAAATACAAAATGATACCTGAAATTACCACTATATTAGGAAGTAATCATGTATGAGAAGAGAAACCCCCAAAGAAAAACTTTAAAAAACACGTCCCGAAAACAAAATCAAAATCGAAATCTCCCAAAATCGAGACAAGTAGAACTGATAGAAACAAAGGAAGAATGGAAATCACAAGTAGAGATGATAAAAACTTACGAAATTTCCACTGATACGAATTTTCTTCTTCTTCAAATTTGACTTCAAAACTGAGGAATATTTTAGGGTTCTTAAGGGTGAGTTGAAATCGACTTGAGATATATTTGCGATGTGTTAAGATATTTTTTATATTATTAGCTATTCAGGTCGGGTCATGTATTAGGTTTTGGGTCTAGTTTACATAATACAGGTCAGGCATGTTTCAAAGACAATTTTCTTTCTAATTTATAATATTAAATTATTCGGTTAATGGTCCAATTTACTGCTTGTAAACGCGATAAGAGCTCTTTATTAAGATTAAATGATGTTTATCACGTTTTGTGGAGATATGGGTAATAAACTTTAAAATATGGGGAAATAGATGTCAAACTTTCATCGTGTGGTACGTTAAACAGAGGTCAACCAATATATCCATGGATTCGTAGCCCTAATGTGTAACACAAAGTTGTACTTTGAATCAACCTCTATCAATAAAAAATATTCTTTTTTCATGTGGACGTAACCACGCATGGACGTTCGGGTGTTCGGTTCGGTTTTGATTCTTTCATTTCTGGAGCTTAGGATCCATATTAGAACCGAAAATTGTTCAGTTCGGTTCCGATTCTAGTTCCAAAATTTCGTTTCAGGTTCAGTTCCGGTTCCGGTTCCGGTTCCGGTTCTTCGAGTTCCAAGATTTAAGACCCATTCAGTTCTTTTCTCAGAACCGAAACAAGAACTGAACCATTATTTTTTATTTGTTTTTAAGAAAATATGGTATTCGGTTTGGGTATTTCATTTCGGTTTCGGTTCCGGGTCTCTCGGTTTCAGGACTTAGGATCCATATTGGAACCGAACACTATTCGGTTCGGTTCTGGTTCCAAAATTTTGGTTCTGGTTCTTTCGATTCCAAGCTTTAGGATCCATTCGCTTCCAAACTTTAGGATCCATTCGCTTCTACGATTAGAACCGAACCCGGAACCGGAACTGAAAATTTGGTTCGATTCGGGTCAGTTCTTTTGTCCAGGCATAGACGTAACCATTTAAGTGAACCATTTAAATCTCTGTTATTTATTTTGTGTTTATCTATCTATTTAGTATGTTCTTCTTTTCTCACATCTGTTACAACAAACTAGTATCAGAGCCAAGGTTATGTGATCTTTGGTCTGAGAAGAGAATTGCTAAGGAACAATTTAAGTCCCACATCGAAATTTTAGAGAAAGTTTAATATATACTCTAACTAGTATGAGATCTTTTGAAAATGAGCCTAATAAAGAATTCATGAGGGTTTTAGCCGAAAGCGAAAAAGATCATACTAAGGGGAGTGAGTTGGACAAGATTTATGACAGACTTCTAGCCCATAAAAGACATCATGCCTCAGTAGGGCATCTGCTCCGGAGTGGAAGCTTTTCTAGGAGAACATCTGCTGCGTTATAACAAACTTGTATCAGAGCCAAGGTTTGTTTTCCCTGGTTTGATGGAAGGATTGTTGAGATAAATGAGACAATCTGAATCCATCATCAGAAATATTAGGTAAGAAAATATAATATATAAGTATGGTTCAACTCTAACTAGTATGAGATCTTTTGAAAATGAGTCCAATAACAAATTCATGAGGGCTTTGACCTAAAGTGGACATTATCATACTAACATAAGGGAGTTGGACATGATTTATGATAGACATTTCATCCGTGAAAGACATCGGGCCTAGTGGGGCATCTGGTTTGTAGGAAATTTGGTCCGGAATATGCGTCTGATTCAGGAGGGCATTTGGTTCATTATAACAAACTAGTATCAGAGGCAAGGTTATGTGGTCCTTCGTTTTAGGGGAGGATTCTTAAGAGACACTCCAAGTCCCACATCGGAATATTAGACAGAAAGAGCCTAATATATAAGTAATGTCTAACTCCAACTAGTATGGAGCCTTTTAGGAAGAAGCCTCAAACCAAATCTTTTGTCCCAAAGCGAACAATATCATATTAAAGAGGGAAGTTAGATAGGATTTATGATGGACATCTGGTCCATGAAGGATATCAAGCCCAGTGGACATCTGGTCTGTAGACATCTAATCTATAATTGATGTCTAGTCCAGAAGTTCATTCGGTCCATGATAACAAACAGGTTTTAGTGCCAAAGTTTTGTGTCCTTGATTTGAAGGGAAAAATGTTAAGGAACAACCGGAGTCCCACAATAGAAATATTAGAAAATAAATTCTAAGATATAAGTGTAGTTCAACTCCAACTAATATGAGGCTTTTGGGGAAGTTGCCTTATAACAAATTTTTGAGGATTTGGTCTAAAACAGAAAATATCATACTAAGGAGATGGAGTTGGACAGAGTATATGATGGACATCTGACCCATACAAGATATTTAGCTTCAGTGGACATCTAGTTTGGATGACATATAGTCCGGAATGGACGTCTAGCCTAGGAAGATGTCCCTGTCATAATAGATTTAACATTAAATCAAAGTACTAGATTAGGGGAGAAGAATATAGTTTTAATATCTTTTATATTAATAAAGAACACAAAAAAAGAAAATAGAGTGAAAATTTGATGTATCATTCATAGAATAATCTAATCGACATATCACTATATTCAACCAATCAAAATATTACGCCAAATAGAGTAATTAAGCCCTCTAGTTTAAACGGTAAAACAGAGTATACATTGTTCAAGCAAAAATATCATTAAAATTTTTAATGGTATAACAATATTTTTATATGTATTTTTATCTGCGTATTACGTATTACGCGGATCTTAATCTTTACTCTAGTGTAAATTTAAATATTATCAAGTTTAAGAAACATATTATGTTCTCCTAACAAAACTCTTTAACTGAAGCTAGACCCTGTCTTTTCATTCCAATCGACATTCTATCAGTCTAAATCCTTATAGTATACCCAAATCAATCATTAGCGAGTACATTTTCATTGTGCCCTACTACATTAAAAGCCAAGATTCTTAAGCTTTAAGCCTTTAATATCGTTTTGTTTACCGGTCTTACCATGGTCCCTATCCAAAAATATACTATTTTAGATGGCTCTGATTACTTGTTGGGCCACCTTATTACTGATGTCAATGATGTGAGTCCATGGTCCATGGACCATCAAATACATGAGTGAGACCTCTTTTTTTTCACCACATGAGTGAGACCAAAACTTATATTTTATTTATTCTTTTAGGCGACATAATTTATCAACTTTATAGTTTTCCTTCATTGATTGATTGTTCTCAAGTCTTTATATGCTTGTATCCTCTAGATCGATATTGGAGAAACAAAAGGAGCTTTTCACTCTTTAGGAATTGTGGTTGAAGCTTGTGACCATCTCCTTTTTGTTCGTCTAATTCTTATGACCATCACAAAATAGTAAATGTATTAAGCATGTCAATTTTTTATAGCTAGAGATTGTCCTGCACTACGCGTTTTTTCCAACTTTGCGTCACTCTCTAATTGTAGAACTTTAAAAATTGATAATGTGAATACTGAATTTAAATTCAAGTATTTAATTGTTATATTCTTATATTCAAAATTGGAAGACAAAAATTTAACTATCCGTTAAACTTTTACATTTTAAATACAAGCGTAAATTAAACATCAACCATACATTCGCTATCTTACATATGTAAATTTTGTGTTACTCAGTTTGGTGCAGGAAAAAAATTAATTCTTATACCCTCTTATATATTGTTGTAGAGTTAAAATTTTGTTTCATTATAAGTGTTATTTTGTATTTTTTATTGAATTGGTTGAAAAATTTTACATTTTAATCTCTACTCCTCTAACTTATTGATTAATAACGTCCAAAATTTTGACATATTATTTAGGTTAAATAATATAATTTTTCTTTTATATAATTTGTGTGAAACAAACCCTTATAATGAAACACAAGTAATATAGTTTTCCATATTTTTAATCCTATTCCCAAAAGAAAACATTATATAGTATAAAAAGTAACTATAGTTGAGAATTTCTTTCGAGGAGAGAATACTAAGACTTGGAAACTTGAAGATTTGATTCATATATTTTTTGTTGTTTCCTTATAATCTTAATTTCTTATTTACTTATGTGACTAGAAAAAAATCGTAATTGTACTTAGAATAAGAAATGATTATGTAAAGAGCTTGAATTTGTAAATAAACATCAATAATCTATTAATCTTGATGATTATCTTCTAGTCGAGTAAAGCGACTAAGGCCACTCATCTTTCTAATACATTTATCACACATTCATGTAACCTTGTTACTAGACGAAACCAAAATTCCTAATCCACCACGTTTCGGAGTCGCTAACCTTGTTACGGCTTCTTTATATAACATATGTGTGATGTGTGAGTCGAGGTAGCGACGTGTTGCTTTATAGAGCATTGGATGATTAACATTCAGAGTCAAAGTAGTCTTCATAAGAGCATTTATGGCTAATTGAAATGGGAAGGTATGAAGACTCGCTGGATTGATTGTTATACCACAATGGCCACTCATTTTGATCTTGAAGCAAGAATCAAACACACAAGCTCTTTGTAGTACTCTCTGACACATTCGTTGTAGTACGACATAAGCTAACAAATTTGCAGTACAGAGAATTTGGAAGGAGAAATGTGGAAAGTAAATAAACACGAGATTTTTTACCCAGATTTCACCTAAAATGGTTATATTTTAGGGTCTCGCAAGAGATGATTCACCGTAACCTTGCACAAATTGATTATGAACCTCTCTCTCTCTCTCTTTACAAGAAACTTACAATCACCTAAAACCTTTGGTCATATCTTTTGTGTCAGTTTCTACCCTTTTCTATAGAGAGGAGAACACATGAACTCTTCTTATATAGTCGAGTTTAGGCCGGAGCATTTTTGGTCGGTAACCCGACCTGTCCTATACCCGACCCGAAATAGCGAATAAGGGTGGGGTAAGGGTATTACGAATTACCCATTTGAGTCGAAATTTTTTGTTGAAACGGGTAAGGGTGAGGTAAGGATCGAATAAGGGTAATTATAAGGGTACCCATATTACTCGTTCTCATAGCTAAAAATTAAAAAAAAAATTGTAGTATTAGTAATATTAACATTTCTCCTAGTTAGAATAATATTTTCTTATCAAAACAAAAACGTGAAGTATAGAAAGAAATTAAAATTGACCTATAAATTATTGAATATTATTTTTGTGTTTAGTGTAACTTTGATTTGAAATTTAATAAGTGTTTTATATGAGATAATATTTTAAAACAATATTATAGCATTACTATATTATTTTAACAATTGAACAACAATAATTACCCGATTTATTTTTGATATAATACGACTTAAAGTATTAAACGGATATTGATTTTAGCTACCCAACCCGACGCTTACCCGTCCCTTACCCATCATTACCCGAACCTTATTATTAGGGTATATTTTGGGTAATGATTTTGGATACCCATACTACCCTTACTCGCTCTTACCCGATTCGGTACCTGTAATGCACACCCCTAGTCGAGTTTATACCTAGTTGGAAAAGGAAAAACCATTATTTCCATAAACCATGAAAACTTCATTTTCCGAATATAAATATACATTTTTTGTTTAAGCTTCACAATATTGTTTGATTTTCCATCACCAAATACACCATTAAGTCCATTAAGCTCAACAAACTCCATCTTGTTGACAATTAAACGCTATCGCTACTTAGGTAATGCAAACCTACACTTTGCCAGGAAATGTTGATACTCTTAGTGTTCAGAAGTACCAAGGATATACGTCGCTTCCTCATATTTTTTAAAGGAACCACATTGGTTAAATATTTGTAGGATTCTTTGAAGTAGATATCTTTTTCACACTTATATCACCTTACGTTATGATGTCCCTAATGAAGTGAAACTTCCTGTTGATGTGCCTAGTCCTCTCGTGATACGCATTGTTCTTAGCCACACAAAATGCATTTTGAGAATTCACATGATATCTTCACATATCTTGCTTGAATCAAAGTTATTCAACCAATCTCTTTATTCAAATTCCTTCTTTGACTGCTTCTACAAGTGCCATGTATTTTGTTTCAGTCGTCGACAGAGCTACTACGTGATGCAGAGTATATCTCTAGCTGATTGTATTACCACCAACCTTGAAAATATAACCTATGATTGGCCTTCTCTTGTCTAACTCTGATGAAAATTCTGAATTGCATAAACATTCCACCTGAAATAGTTCATTCTTCCTAAAATCCCAGCTTCAGATTTTATGTTCCCTCGAGATACCTCAATACCCATTCAATCGTAGTCCAGTGAACCATACCAGGTTTACTCATGAATCTGCTCACCATAATGCATATGCGATATTTGTACCTATCATAACATTCATTATGCTTTCAATAGCATTCACATATTGTTTATGCTCCATATTTGTCTCTGCTTCATCATATGCTATACCATACAGCATGAAATGTGCAGCAACATGCGTTGACACACTCCTTGACTCATCCATGTTGAAGACTTTAAGAACCTTCCAAATATATCTTGATCGAGACAGTGTCAAAATCTCTTTTTCATGATCTCTTTCAATATCCATTCCCAATATCCTCTTTGCAGGACCCAAGTCCTTCATCTCGAATTCGCCGCTGAACAACTGCTTTAATTTCACGATTTCTAACATACCTTTTGATCTAACCAATATATCATCCATGTATAACAGTAAATAGATGTATGTATCCTCGATTACGTTCATGATGTACACAAAGTAATCGTATTCACTCTACTTAAACCCATAACTAACCATAAATTGTTCAAAACACTTGTTTTGTTGTCTTAGTGCTTGTTTTAGCCCATAGAATGCCTTCTATAGTAGACATACATGATCTTTTTTCCCTTAGCCTAAAATCTTTTTGGTTACTCCATGTAAATCTTTCATCAATTGTTCCATGAAGAAAAGTTGTCTTTACTTCAAGTTTCTCAAGCTTTAAGTCAAGATTCACTGTGATAGACAACATAATCTTATTGACACATGTTTCACAACTGGTGAAAACACATCTTGATCATAAATGCATTTTCTCTAAGAGTTCTCTTTGCAACTAATTTAGTTTTGAATCTCGGATCCTCAACACCAGGTATACCAGGCTTCAACTTAAACACTCACTTGCAGCCTATAACTTTGTGTTTGTTAGACCTTTTAACAAGTTTCCAAGATTGGTTCTTATCCAACGAACTCATCTCTTCACCACAACCCCCATTCCATTTAACTCTTTCTTTGTTGTACATCGCTTTCTGATAGTCTTGGGGTTCTTCAGCACATATTTCATCAACTACAAATAGAAAAAACACTGCTACATCATCACAATCAAAGTATCGTGCAAGTGGCATTATTCCTCTCCTTGTTATGTCCCTTGCTTGCTGATATCCTTCAAAACTTTCAACATGTTTAGCCTCTGCATGAACATCTTATTCAATTGCTTCGTCAACAGCTTCTGGTTCTGACTCATATTGTTCCCCCTAAACCAAATCAGTCTGATTTCTTACTTCCTATGCATCATCTGCTTTCTCTTGATAAACTTCTTTATCCTTAAAATCTTTGTAGACTTTATCTTCTGAAAATACCACATTCCTGCTTATGACACACTTCTCTTCCTCAAAAAGCCAAACTTTGTATCCTTTAGCCTTGACGGATAGCTGACAAAGATTCCCTTCTTAGCTCTAGGCTTGAGCTTTCCTTGATTTGTATGAATGTACACCACTGATCTAAATCTTATCATTGATGATAACCGGATTTCTTACCCAATTAAAATTATTCTGAAAAATTCCCATCTATAGCAGAAGATGGACTCTTGTTTGTCAGATCCGCTGATGTACACACTGCCTCAGTCCAGAATTCTTCCTCCAGACCACACTCATCAAGAATGCATCTTACTTTCTCCATTAGAGTCTTGTTCATTCATTCAGTCGTATCATTCTATTGCGGTGCATATGTGCATCTTACTTTCTCCATTAGAGTCTTGTTCATTCATTCGGTTGTACCATTCTATTGCGGTGCATATGTGCAAGTCATATGTCTTTTGATTCCATGTTGTTTTGCAGAAGTTGTCAAACTCTGTGATACAAAACTCAATATGCGACCTTTTTGTTTAATTTTTTAAAATAAGATTTTGATTTTATGATTATTTTTAAATTTAGTAATTATAATTTATTTTATACACATAAAACGTTAAAAATAGATAATTTATTCTATTTAATAGGTATAATATATGATTTTTCAAAGGTTTTTTGATAGTTGACCTCATAAAAACTATGTTAATGTTGGTGACCATCCACAATTTATTATTATATTTTGTTTAGCTGTTAAAACGATAAAACAAATATAGCATTTTAACGGATAAACCAAAATTTATAATCTATTTTAGTAATTTCTTAAAGATAAAATAATTGGTTTTTCAATAATATTACTCTTGTTAATAATATTTTAATATAGATCAAATTATTTTGCAAATAATATATAGGGTAACGATTAAGTAAGATTATTAAAAAAAATTTCTTTAATTTTCGTATATGTAAATTTTTCCTTTTCCAAATTTTTTTAGTTAGTTGGTTTTTCCTTTTTTATGTTTTCAATATTTTAAGTTAACAAAAATTTCATTAAAAGTAATCATGTAATCAACATGTCTAACTTTTAATATAGACAAAATTAATTGTATGAGATGGAGCACCTACGATGAGAGGGCATTGCTTCGAGACTTTAGATTGAAGCATGTGTGATATCATTAGATCAAATGAGGACAAACCTTTTGGGAGTAAAGTTGTCTGCTTGGCGGTGATTTCAGACAGATATTATCGGTTATTCCTGGAGGAGGTAGAGCTGAAATCGTGTTGGCGGCTCTGAATTCGTCATACCTCTAGGAGCATTGCAAGATTTTGAAGTTAACAAAGAACATGAGATTGCTTGCAGGTCTTAGCGATGAGGCATCAAAAGAGCTACAATCCTTCTCAAAATGGATTCTGGATATTGGTGACGGGAAAATAAATCTCCCAAATGATGGACAAGTTGAGATCAAAATTTCTGAGGATCTGCTTATAAGAGAGTGCAGAGAAGATCCTGTACAAACTGTGGCAAAAGAAGTTTATGGAGATTCATTTTGAACGTCAACAGACAAGGATTTTTATAGACACCGAGCTATTATGAATCCTACAAACGACGACGTGGATAAAATAAATTACTACATGCTTTCGCAATTACCAGGTAAAATGGTTTTTAAATTATAATACCTCATGTATTAATTAATTCATGTTCCACTACTCTACACATGTCTATTAATTATATTATTTACATATGATGATTTTATTTATCTACACATGTTTATTAATTATATTATCTTAGCTCTAACAGCATTACATCATCGGATATTGCGGACGATGATTTTGTGGTATATTCTACTGAGTTTTTGAATAGTATAAAACTCATTGGACTGCCTAGACATTGCTCGAAGCTCAAGGTAGGTGCTCCTATCATGTGTCTACGTAACATTGATACTAAAGGTGGTTTATGCAATAGTACTAGACTAATCGTAACTCAGCTAGCTCGGTATGTGATAGAAAGTAGAATAATAACATAAAATGACGTGGAAGCAGATAAATTTTTAATCCCAAGAATGTACGTCACCCCACCTGAAACAAAGTTCCCCTTCAAAATGCACCGAAGACAGTTTTCTGTGACTTTAGTTTTTGCAATGACCATCAACAAAAGTCAAGGCCAAACATTGCAAAATATTGGTTTGTATCTATCTAGACCAGTGTTCTCTCACGGCCAGTTATAAGTTGCAGTTTCAAGAGTTAAATCGAGATCTGAATTGAAAATCTTGATAACCGATAAATAGGGGTGTCAAAATGAGCTAGCTCGTTCAGTTCGTCTCAGCTCGTCATCAACTCACATCTTTTACGGTTCAGCTCAGCTCATTTATTATATGAGTTTCAAATCTTAGCTCAAACTCAGATCACCAAACTCGTGAGCTAAATGAGTTCGCTTGTGAGTTAATATTATAAATAAAATACTTAAATAATAAAAACTTTTAGCTAATAAAAAATAAAACAACAAATAAAAAATTGTAAAAATCCAAAATTTTAATTATTATTGTGAATCCAAATACGAGAAAATCTAAATCTAAACATAAAAAAATATCCAAATCTCAACACTGAATTACTACGTCTACGTCGAAGTTCATAGATAAAATAAAATTAAATTAAAAAAAAAACAAAGTCTTGAGATGGACCTTTGATAATCTTTTTTAGATAGATATTACTTCATATATATTTAGGTTAAACTTAAGTGGTTAATTTCTATTTTTAATATGTTTTAAATATTTTTTATCGATATCATTTCGCATATATCTATAATTATAATATATAACATAAACATAATTTTAAATTGTTAAAAAAAGTTCTTTGTTCATGAATTTTTAGAACTCGCTCTATTAACTCGCCAACTAATTTAAGCTCGATCATGAAGCTCATATATTAAATGAGTCTTAAAAGTAGAGCTCAGACTCGCTCAAATCAGTGTCGAGTTGAGTTGGTTCATGAGCTACGGGCTCATTTCGACACTCCTACCGATAAAGAAGAAAGCCTCAGACAACAACAACGAGTGTAGTTTATAAACAAATATTCCAGAATATTTCATAGTTCATAGTAAGTTAGATTGTTAAATTATTTGTGTAAAATAATCTTTTTCTAAATTTATAAAAACGTACATCAATGAATTTTATTTTATTTTATTAACTTATCGTTCTTGATTTTCTGTAGATTTTTTATTATGTTGTTTTTCCGTCACATATGCATTTTGCCTGTATTTTAGTACTGCACATTATTTTATCTGCTATTGTCTAAACTTTTATATTTATCTATTGAATTTCAGTATTAAATTTACTAAAAATAAACAAAATATATTTCCTTCTGTTGTAGTAAACAAATTTATGTTAATTTAAGTATTGTAAACTTAAGTTACATAACTTTTATACTAGGAATCTATAGTAATAAAAAATAATTAATAAATATTAACTTAACCCACAATTAATTTATAATCAATAACATAAACTATATGAACAATTGATATATATTAAACACTCATAAAAGTTAACGCAATTATATATTACTCTATAAAATGTTCTTATGTCCGAACAGAATGCGGACCAATTACCTAGTAATATATAATATTGGCTAGAGTATAGAGAGTTTCTGTAGTTTAAGTTTGAAAGTTCGAAAGTTAGATGATAAAAGTCTCTAACCTATGAAAATACATTAATTATGTATTTTGTATGTATAGTAGTAATGAATTTTTTTTTATAACTAGAATTTTCAGGGTCCGTAAACCTTTAATCCTTTCAGGACGGGATCATACCAGATAATATATTTGTCTTTGGTGGGCCAACCCAGGGGCGGATCTAGATACATTTTTTGTATGGGACACAATACTAAAACAAATCTTACACTAAAAATTCTATAACTTTATCTTATATATTCATGTTTAGAAAAATTTCATCAATACTTCGTTTTTTATTTGATCAAATAATTTTATTTCACATAATAAATTAGGCAAAATATGTTCTATTTTATAATGTCATAAACTATAGATTTGTTAACGCTAATTTGAAAATTTTAAAATTAATTTTTCATCGATTGCCTAGTAAAATTTATCATATATTCCAATTAATTGAGTAAAACCCAAAGAAAATATTTTTACCAAGAATGGTTGAAACATAATTTACTTATAACCGTTGATTTACGTATTATTGTTTTTTTCACTTACGAACAAAGTAAAAATGAAAAAACAAATCAAAAAGGAAAAAAATGAAGAATACAATAGAAATGTTCTATACATAATGTACTATAGAAAAATTTTGGTAATTTAGTGTGTGGTACATGCCATAGGTGATGTAAACTTAGGTCCGCTCCTGGGCCAATCCCTCCTTACGCAGCTCGAACAAAAAGATATATATAATAATAATGAATTTTGTAGAGTATGATTTGTGAAAATTTGAATTACATGAATCACAAATACTGAAAAAATTATGTTGCAATTTGTTTCTTAATTCAGTTTGAAATGTCTGCAGAAAAAAGAAATGTAGGCAGAACGAAAGATTACATAACAACC
The DNA here is from genome assembly GCA_900406275.1 of Anastatica hierochuntica. Taxonomy (NCBI): domain Eukaryota; kingdom Viridiplantae; phylum Streptophyta; class Magnoliopsida; order Brassicales; family Brassicaceae; genus Anastatica; species Anastatica hierochuntica. The sequence goes on from OVAN01000064.1 coordinate 29,799, forward strand.
TAAAACCAACAATAAATGTTATGACAAAACCATAAATAAACCGGATAATAGTAAATGTATTTATACGGTCAGACGACATATAATTCGCATTTTTATCTAGTATATAAAAAAGCATTTATCACATTGGATATGGAACCAAATCTTTTTGCACTATGAAAATGCATATAAATAAATAATATTGACACATAAATTCCCTTTTATCAAGAGATCTAATTATCCACTTGATAAATACTTTTTCGTACAAAAATAATTCGACGATTTAGACAAATCGAATTTATAAATAAGATAATAAAGCAAAAAAAAAGATATCATTTCGAGGATGAAGCCTTTATTACAGAATCCATATCTATGAAGAGTATCATTTACCATTACTATTGCTTTTTTCTCAGATTTGACATTTAATTCACGATTTGTTTTATTCTTTTCTTCTTCTTTTTGTTGGCTTATCTTTTTTATTGGGCTTAAAGTAATCGTAGCCGTTGGTTGTGGGTTTATTTGAGTTCTACGGTTGTGATTAAACCATATCAGGAAGATCAAATCAAAACTGTACAACTTTTGTCTACCGTCCAGATAGAAGGAAGAAAGTACTAGTCAGAGATTCGGTCTCTCTCTAGTCTCTAGTCTCTGTCTACTTAATTATGATGCCACGTGGCTTCCACAGAGAAAAAAGGTGATCAAAACGCGCGATTTAGCAAACACTGTTGCAATATGAAACACAAACGCACAAACGCTATTCAAGCTTCCAAACTTTTAGAAGAAGTCAAGAAAATACTGTCGGTGTTTTTGACGTCTTGCACCAGTTGATAGCACACCACATTTTTTAAGAGTAAATTAGCTAAATATACAAAAATATATAAATAATTAAGTATATAATATAATCATTTCATTGTTTAAATATCAATGTTTTTGTCATTTTTTTCCCACATATGTTTTTTTTAATTTTTTTTCATTTCACTCCTCATATTATTTTTGATATTTTATCGTATAAAAATTTTAAATGAAAATTTTAAATATTCTAAATAAATCAAATTTTGAATTTTTTGAAAAACGGATACATATTTTAAAAACAGTATCCTAACACCATATTTTGTCAAAAATAGTACTACTATTTTTTATAGACGTTCTACTTTTACAGTTTTGCGCTTTTAATATGAAACTAAATGCAATAGTTGAATTTATAATCCAACAAAATAACAGAACTTATAATCCGATAAAATAATTATATTGGTGTGAATTAATTATTGGCATTAATAAATTATAAGGTTTAATTATTTAATTGTGATTCATAATATAAGTTTAATTTTAGAGATGTTTGTGATTATCTTTGATTTCGTATATACACACCGGTGGATGTTAAGTTGTCGCTGCAAAAAAATTTGGAATCGCTACAATTTTGGACGTCTCCAGGATCATCTGCAGGGAGTCGCCGCGACAAGACACATCGCCAACTCAAAACGGAGACTACAAGTGAGAAAAAGTTTTTCGATTGCTCATAGATGTCGCTGGCGATAAGCTGTCGAACGTGACATATATATTTCTAAATAGTATCGGAACACCATCAATTTTTAAAATAGTATTACTATTTTTATAGACCTTCTATCACTAGAAGTATGTAATTCAACAATAAACTTATATGTGAAAACGTAACTTATAATAGTAGGTCAAATTAATTGTTTGAAGTAGAGCACACAATTACACATTCTACAAATTATGACATACAAATTATGAAGACAATATGACATATAATATAAAACAAAAAAATAAAAATACAATTTTTATAGACATTATATTTTATAGACGTACTATTTATGTGACTATTGAATTCTAAAAACAACAAACCCTAAACTTTAAACTCTAAACGATAAGCTTTAAACTCTAAACTCTAAACCTTATGTCATAAACTCTAAACCATAAACCCTAAACTTTAAACCCAAGCCTTATACCATAAACTCGGAACCCTAAATTCTAAACTCTAAATCCAAACCTTAGACCATACATTGGGAAATAGTAGAAAAGAATTTGAATGGAGTGTTGGATAAGAGGGGAAAATTGTGGACATACATTGGAAAATAGTATTACTATAAGAAAGAATTAAAATTTGCATGTTACTTGACTTGTAACATCTTAACTAGTAATATTTAAAATATATATCCATTTTAAAAAATTCAAGTTATGATGAATTTTAAAAAATGAATAATTTTTTTTGTAACTGAAATTTTCGGTAATAGTTTTTTTTAATACAAAAAATCTAATCGAAGATTTGTTGGGGTCTTTGAAAAAAAAAAGTTGACACGTGGCTGAGAGTAACAAATGTTAGAGGGTGGAGTTTTTTTTGTAATTTTCCTTGAGGAGAGAAATTGTTTTTTTTTTTATCACAAAAGAACATATTTTATTAAACTTCACAAAGTGAAGAAACTTGAGCAGATAAAGCTCGTTTTGCTAACGAGTCAGAATAAAAACAACCGAAACAGAAGAGAAACTAGAGAGTAAATCCCTAATATCTTGCAGAAGATCAAAAATAGCAATATGATCTTCCTTCCGCTTGATCAGATTGACCAAAACCTGAGAATCAGAGTGCAATAGCAGCTCATCTATCCCTAACACAGAGGAGAGAAACAGTTTTATGATGGTTACTTATGGAGTGAAATAATTGTTTTTTTGTCATATTGCCTAATTTTCCTTTTTTAATTGCCTTAATTACTTTTTTATGTATTTCATTTAATTTTTATGTTTGAATAATTTAAAAGCAGTTAAGAAATTTATTTTATTATGTTTATCTTTTTCTTCTTTTATCTATTTTAATAAGACATTGTTATATTATTAATGTATTTAATTATTTTCAATCATTTAGAAACTTATTAAATCAATTTGCTAAAAATGATCAGTAACAAGACATAAGGTCTTCTGTTTTTGTCAAGTATTATTTTTTTTCCATCTAAAGATTATAATATATGAAAGATACAAGGTTTTCGTACAAAGCCGGTAAAGAACACAGTCTTTCCGGAGCCAAAAGTCGACAAGTCTAAAGCAGAGACTTCCGAAGCCAAGAGCGGATTAACACATAATTCGAGCTACAACAAAAAAGAAAAGATACCCCAAAACCAAAAATACAAGAAACTAGAACAACTCAAGACCAAAACACTAAAAGAAAAGACTAAAGATAAGAACAATTTGAAATTTAAAGATAAGAACGAACTTAGAAGAAAAAGGTGTTAAAAGGAGGAGTAGTGGAGCTGAGCAACATAAACCAGAATTATTAGGAGAGTTTTCCAAACGGCACTCATTATACTGCTCATTGACTGCCAATGAGCCACGAGAAACACCGATGAGGAAAAAAATCAGGCCGACGAGCATAGACACCATAAGGGTACCAATAGGAAGACGACGACCAAAGGTTAGAAGCTCTACGCACCTTCTTACTGAGAATCCGGAAACATCTTCACAAAGCATCATGTAGATCCTAGCTAGTAGAAGGAGTGCACCTCTAACTCAACCCTAAAACCACTAAGACCGAACAGACGATCAAAGCACAAAGCAACACAAAATTATTCCTCCCTTTAGCCAATTCTCACTAATGACCAAACCACTACCTAAACTGAAACTACTAAATACCAACTAGGAAAAACGTAACCTTTATGAAACTTCAACAGAAACGATTGGATTGGGTAAACACCATGAGCCACCAGCTTAAAGCCGGAGAAATGAAATCTCCCGCCGTCACATCAAACCTGAGACGGCAAGCCTTCTCCAAGATCGAATCAGTCAACCCAAAGGAAAGCTTTAACCGTCTATGCCCTCCGACAGACTCAATAGACCAAACCACAACACTTTCTACCAAACTCCAACACCTTCGGAGGAGATACCTGTGAGACGGAGAAAAGCATATTTGAGGCATACACACCTCACGAACCTCGTCCCTTAATCCCCAACTTCCAAATATCAAACTTATACACCAAGGGGATGAAGCTTTAAAATCACAAAGGGAGACTTCGACAACTACATAGAGAGCTAAGAAATTAACAACTGAAAAGCCGATTAAGAACCACACAACCGACGACGGCTTTGGAGAAAACGCCGTCGTCGGTTTCACCTCAATATTTAGTTCTTCGCAGATCGGATCACCGGTGAGAGGAAGCTTCGCGATAGAAGAAAGTTGTTTCGATATTCAATCGGAACGTTTTTGTCAAGTATTATACAACAAGTGATTGGTCAAGAAAACAATGTCTCATTAGTTAGACTTGTTAGAGTAAATAATATAACTAGAAAATATATTTTAAGTCGGATGTAATTGTTTTTCACTAGTCAGATTTAAAAATTTGAGAAAGAGTTCATATGACTTTAGTTTTCTATAACATATGGAAGAAAACGTTCATACGGATGAGCATTTTACCATAACTCGACCACAATTCGAGGATATCCGAAAATTTCGGAAACTTCAAACTGAATCTGAATCTGAAACTAAAAACACTTGAAAATTTTGAATCCGTAATCCGGAAAAAGAGTTCGGAAACATCTTGGTAAAATCTGAACTCTAACTTGAAAATCCGAAAATTATGCGAACCCAAAAAATATATCGGATGTATTTGAATTTCAATAAATTTACTAAATTCAAACCAAATTTGAAAAACTCGAATGATACATGATCCAAACTTTTCAAAAACCCGAACGAATATTATAAGATTAGATCTCAGACTCGAACTCAGAATTGAATCCGACGCTAATTTGAACGAGACTCCTATTAAATATCAACGAATATTATAACCAAAATGGCTCCATTATACCGAGAAGAATATTAAAATTGAAAACTATGGATGATAAAAGAAGACTAGTGTGAGTTAAAGAAGAGAGATTAAGGAACCTGATTAAGGTTGCTCTGTCAGGCCTTTGTCTCCATATTAGCCGATGAAGGATGGACTAATGTGGGATTTGGGAGACAAGAAATGACTGCCAACATCTCATCTGTTGAGATTCCTATATTAGCCTTCCTTACTTGCAGAATAAGCTCAACACACAATTTAATGCATCACAATAATTATATGTTCTTTTTTTTGTCAACAATAATTTATATGTTCTATTCATGTAAAAATAGACAAGTTCTATACTAAAAAGTTAAAAACCTATGACTAGTATTTTATTTATTAAATTAACTTTGGAGCTATTATATTCGATTGATCTAAATATTTCTCGAATCACTGGAGTTTATAAAAATAACTAATGGTAAATTGGTAGTTTTGGATAGATAATTCAAGAAAATAGGAATATATTTTACAGATAAAAAATGACTTTATAAAAAGTAATGATTAATTGAGAGGAGCAAGTGGACCAGTGGTTGCACCACCTCTGCTTCCATCTCACATAATCAAGATTCGAACCATGCACCTGCCTCTAGTGAGAGAAACTATTTGCCACTAGGCTAGATGACAAAAAAATGATTAATTAACAAAAAAAATCATGATTAATTGGAAAAAAATCGGAAAAGGTAATGATTAAAAATACTGAAATTGAAACTGATGGAATAGTTTTATTTCACTAGGATTGAACCTTAACTAACTAGAGAAGCAAAAATTAATCTCATCAGGAATCATATAAACTAAGGCTCAAGTCATGATCATGAGCTGAAGCTATAGTTTTAACCAAAGTAAGGCGTCAAACTCTTGATGATTTAAATACCTCGGGATAATGATTCACCAAACCTGAAGGATATGTAAAATATTCTTTTTATTATAGAGATAAATACAAAACTGGAAGATTCTGATTTTTTCTAAAAGATATGAAAGTATCATATTTGTGAAATCTATAAAAACTAAAAGAATAACTCTAATTCAATGAAGAGTCGGTTTCAACATGTTTGTGTTTAACATTTCATTTGTCACATCATTTGAATTCTCATGTTGATTACCTCGCTAAACAAATAAGGACAAAAGACATTTTAGTTTTTTATGTAAACACCACGGTTACTGGTTACTGATTGGCTTTCACTAGAAGAAAATCTCTTACCAAAAACTTAATAAAATATGTTTCGGAGGAAAAAAATTTAAATGCTTTATGGTTTTATTTATAAATTTGTTTCATTAAAATATTAAATATCTTAATTTAAATTTAACCATATCTTACATTAAAAATTTTACAGCGCTTTATGGTTTTATTTATAAATTTGTTTCACTAAATTATTAAATATATTAATTTAAATTTAACCATATTTTACATTTAGAATTTTGCAGCATCATTTATTCCAAATCTCGGTAGCTTGTGTTTAAAATATTACGCATGCTATTAATGTATTATCTATAAAATCACTAATTAAATAAATTTTTATACTTTTAAATTTTTATTAGGAAATTGTATTGTATAACCAAGAAAAAAAAACAATATTGGCTAAACTAACCAAAACAAAAAAAATCAAAGTGTATTTTTTATATAATTTCATTTTTACCTCTAGTTTTTACACATCCTTTTTTTTTTCCTTTTTTCAATTCTTTCTTTCTCTACTCTTTTCCCAACCATTTTTAGTCGAATTTTTTTCTATGAATGTTTGATAAAAACTTTATAATACAAAAATGTTAATTTTTCACATTCACTATAACTTAAACTTTTAAAAACAAAGATATATTTTATAATGATATTTAAATAACATTGTAAGTTACGTAATTGTAAAATAGTCAGATTATTTATTACAATTCATAACATTCTGTTTATTTATTTATTTTCAACATTGTTTTTGTTAAATACCCATCCTCAATTTTTTTAATATCCTTTATATTGTATAACTATATAGCTCTCAATTAATTAAAAATTAATTTATCATTGCATGAATTATTCAACATACCTTGATGTTTTCTTATAAATAGAAAACAGTTATGTTATATGGAGTACTATATGTTTTTGTTTTGTTGATAACCTAATTATAAACTAATTTTCCACATAAGCTTTCATTGATATTTTGTTATTTGAATTGTTTAAACACACGCAGAAATAGTCATTCTATCTCGAGTAGTATTCTTTCTTACATCATTTCAGGTAGTATTTTTATCTTCTGTACATTATAATGTTTAAAGACTGTTTACTATATATATATATGTTTTGGAAAATTCAAAATACACCAGAAAAAAATCTATTTTTTTTAATGAAAAAACTGTTTTCTACATTTCATTCAACTTATATATCAATCTAAGTAAATAGGGGATGAAATCAAATTAGATAAAAAAATTAATTAAATAATATAATAAAAAATAGAAAGAAATAAAAAGAGAAAAAAACTGTAAAACCATAGCTAATTTTAATTTAAATTTAATTCAAAAATATATGGTTATTTTTGCTAATATTGCTTTTTATGGATATTGGACAAATTCACCCATTTTATTTTCCTGATTACTTTCAGTATTTTTTTGTCAAGCCTCATTACTTTCAGTTACTATTTGATTCTACGTAGTCATATAATTATATAAGAGCATCTTTAACCAGGGTATCTAAATCTGGTTTCTTAAAAATAATAATAAAAAATTTATTAGGGGGAGAGAAAAAGGAAGAAACGTTTCTTCCATATGCAAAATAAGATAGGATTTATGTGGGTTTTTTATACTATTTGCGGACCCCACCGACACGTGGCGGTCCGCAATTGGTGCGTTTTTTTTTTTTTTTTTTAATTCGAACAAAAAAAATCATTTAAGAAAACGATGCTCTAAGTGTCTTAAGACATTCCATCAAACTTTTCTGTTACCATTTAAATTCTTAACTATTCTGTCCAATTATGTAAAATGGATTTAACTTGAAGTAACCTTCGACAATTACCATTTTAAATTAGTACTCTTGCTGCCAAAGTGCCCATGTAAAAATATATTGGTATAGATCGGTATAAGTAATAAAATATTGATAAATTATGGTGGATACCATCAAAACACAATGTATTTTTAAAACTGCCATCAATTACTTTTTGCTCACTTGTGCAATAAATTTAGGTGGTGGAAAGACAATTTTGTCTTTCGTATATAACACTTGTTCTTGTTCTTTCTTTTTTAACACCAACACTTATTTTGTTCACTAACAACTGTTGCTCTTCTTCTTATATGTAATATCGTGCTAGTTGTTGTGCTTTTTAGTAAAGCATGAATATATTATATTTCTAAAATTAAGATATACATAATTAGTGAAAATGTTGATGACAATATTAAATTTGTTAATTTAAGCGTTGAGTTATATTAAATTATGCAATGAATTTTGAAGTTTCGGGGTTTGAGATTCAAGATTTGAAGTCTGGGGTTCATGGTCTAGACTTTGGGATTTACGGTTTAGAGTTTAGGGTTTAATGTTCATTATATTTTTTTGGGTTTGTAGGGTTTATTTTATTTTTGGAGTTTAGAGTTTACAATTTACTATTTAGTTATGGGGTTTAAAAATTTTTGGTTTCATATTTACAGTTTAGTATTTGAGATTTAGATTTATTTTTTATTTTCGGGTTTCAGAGTTTACGGTTTATTTTTTGTATTTAAGGGTTTTGAGTTAACTTTTTTGGTTTACGATTTAGATATTTTTTAGGGTTTAGTTTTTATTTTGGGAGGTTTAGAGCTTCAGGTTTATTTTTTGGCGTTTAGAGTTTAGGGTTATGCGTTTTTCGGGGTTTAGGTTTATGATTTCATATTTAAAGTTTAGTTTTTTTTGGGGGGTGGGGGTGGTGGGGGAGGTGTTAAGGTTTATTTTTCGGGGATCACGATTTACGGTTAATTTTTTCGAAATTTAGAATTTCAGTTTTGTGTTTTGGGTTTAACTTTTATATTTAGGATTTAGATTTTTATTTTTTAGGTTTAAAGTTTTAGATTTGGTGTTTAGAGTTTATTTTTGAAGATTTAGTGTTTACTTTTTAGTTTGTGCGGTTTAGATTTACGTTTTAGTTTCTAGGGTTTTAATGTTTCGAGATTGGGGTTACGATTTATTTTTTAGTTTTAGGGTTTAATTTTTATTTTGGGGTTTAGAGATTAACGGGTTATGATTTTATTTTTGGGTTTTAGGTTTCATTATAAGGTTTAGTTTTTAGAGTTTATGGTTTAATTTTTTTTTTGGGCCTTTTTCAGTTTACGTTTTATTTTTTGGAATTTAGTGTTTGGGATATTTTTTCGGGTTTATATTTTATTTTTTGGGTTTAGGGTGTAGGTTAATTTTATTTTTCAGGGTTTAGATTTATTTTTTGGATTTAGAGTTTAATTTTTATTTTTTTGGTTTATAGTATTGGGTTTAGTGTATAAGTTTTATTCTTCGGAGTTTAAGATTTAGTTTTTATTTTTTCAGAGTTTAAGATTTAGTTTTTATTTTTCAGAGTTTAAAGTTTACGATTTAGTTTTTGGAGTTTATGATATAATTTTAAGGGTTTAGTTTTATGGTTTATTTTTAAAAATTTTATCCACAAAATAGAAAAAAGAGTTTATTTTTTTTTTATAGAAAAAGTAATGTGAAAACAAGATAGTTTTGGTTTTTTGTCAAAAAAAAATGTCCACGGTTTTTACAAAAAAAAATGTCCACGGAAACACAATTTATATGTAAAAGAATAATTATTACAAATGACACAAAGGCAAAATAGTCAATGTCTAATGGCATTAATGAAATTTTTTTTGTGGCGATGACATTGTTTATCTTTTATTTCGGTTTTATGTTTTTAGTTCTAGGTTTCATTTAATAGATTCTCTATCCGTTGTACTATCTTGTCATTGTATTACATTTGTGGTTTGGCTCCGGGGGTTGTATCTCTAGACTCGCCGGCTTTTGACTTCGGAAAGGATTATCTTTTGCCGGCTTTGACTTGTACTTGTGGTTTCGTATGGTTTAATAATAAATTTCATCTTTTGGGAAAAAAAAAAACATTGTGCATAAAGACTAAATTTAAAGTGGCAATCTACTTAATTAACCCTAAAATATATCCTCAATAATTTTCTATTGAGTCAATGAATATGTTATTTGGGGTAACTAGTATTATAGAATAGTGAATAGAAAGATAGAATATAGATGTATTAGCTTCAACAAAAAAAAAAGAAAATATTAAACGAAACAAGCTTTTGGTTCCTCCACTAAGAGATAGAGAGAGAGAAGAGGATTGCGTGTGTTTCACACCAATAATTTCCCTTTTAATTTTTATAAAAATGGTATATTTGTTTACCTCTGGTTTTATTACTGTCTCTTCTGTACAAATCTGACTTGGACTCTGTATTCCCAAGAATCTCGTCATTTCTGAGAGAGAGAGAGAACAAAGTGAAGAAAGGAACAAGGAAGTGTATGTGAGAGAAGAGAAGAGAAGAGAAGAAGAACCCACCAAAAAGTTTTTTTCTTTTATTGAAAAAAAGTGAAGCTTTTGATTTGTATAAAACACCCCACTCATCACCTCTTCAGCTTCTCACACACCATTTCATCTCTCTCTCTCTCTCTCTCTCTCTCATGTTTTCTTAAGGGTTTTGGTAAAGAGTTGCAGAGATTTCATTTCCTCTTTGCTCTTCACTAGTAAAGTTTTAATTTTTACAATATGGGTTTTAGACAAAGTTTGGTCTTTTGCGTGAACAAGTTGTCTACTTATTAGATAGACAAAATTTCTCTGTTTGCTTGTCGGAATTCTCTTCTTTTGTAATCAAAGAAACAAACTTTGTCTAAGAAACCTAATGGAAGGTTGTTCAAGAAACGGTGAAATCTCTCCAAAGTTGCTTCATTTGATTCCACAAGGGAGAAGAAATTGGTTTCACGATGACAACAACAACAACACAGAAGAGAAGAAACTTGAGCTCAAGCTTGGACCACCTGGTGAAGAAGAAGATAGAACATCAATACTAAGACATATCAAGAAAGATTCAAAAGACAAATCTATCCTCTGTCTTTCTGGCAACCACCACTTCTCTCCTTCTCCTTCTTCCACCATCAACAACAACAACAAAACCACATCTCAGAAAAGGTACACATCTCTTTTTCATTTCTCAACTCTTTTCACTTTTGTTTCTATCTGTTTTGTATCCTTTTGACATGATGATATTCACTTCAAGTAATGGTCCCATCATCTGCAAAACCCTTTTGTTCATGTCTGCTTAAGATTGGATCTCAAAGTTTTAGACTTTTCTCAATAGTTACTCTGTTTTTGATGACTTTGTGTTAAAGAACTGCTCCGAGTCAAGTGGTGGGTTGGCCTCCGGTTAGATCATTCAGAAAGAACTTAGCAAATGGAAGCTCTTCAAAGCATGGAAGCTACTCCAAGAACCAAAAGTTAGAGGATGATAATGAACAAGAAAAGTCAATGGAGGAACCAAAGAAGCAAGGAGGCATGTTTGTGAAGATCAATATGTATGGTGTTCCCATTGGTCGTAAAGTCGATCTCAATGCGCATAATAGCTATGAACAGTTATCTTACACAGTCGACAAACTCTTCAGAGGACTTCTTGCTGGTAACTTTGTACTTTGACTCTTTTCTTGATGGACAAAAGATGATTCTTTTGACTCAAAATCACATCTTTGTCTTGTTATGATGTTGTTAGCTCAAAGAGAATCATCATGTTATGGTGAAGAAGATAAACCAATAACTGGATTATTGGATGGGAATGGAGAATATACTCTTACTTATGAAGACAATGAAGGAGACAAGATGCTTGTAGGAGATGTCCCATGGCAGTAGGAATCTTTTTTTTGCTCTATCAAAAGGAGAAGAAAATATTTGATTTATGTATTAAAGTTTTGATGACAAAAAATTACTTTTTTTCTTAAATTTCAGTATGTTTGTATCTTCTGTGAAGAGGCTGCGAGTGATTAAAAGCTCTGAAATTTCTTCAGCATTAACATGTAAGTGTAAATATTATTTTTTTTTGTTCTGATATATGAAGACATTTTTTTGTGAAATTATTGAATTTTTATTTGATTTTTTTTGCAGATGGAAATGGTAATAAGATGAGAAGCTGAAGAAAAGAACAATCTATACAGCTTAAAGAAGTAGAGAGAATGTTTATTATTTTGCATTTGCCTTTTGTTTTCTAACTCTCTTAATGAGTTTTGAACTTGAGAATTTTCTAATTAAAAGTCTGATGTATATTGTGGTTTGTTTCATCTTTTGACTTTTGAGATTTTCATAGATGAGTTTTTTTGGTGGAATTCATGATCAGACAATGAAAAAAAGATGATTTTTGGACTTGAGCAACTCTTTCAGTCTCCTTTTTTTGTTTAAAGTTTTTTTTGTCATGATTAGTCACACTTAATGAAAATTTTTAAGAACTTAAATTTTTAGGTATTATATATAGCTCTTTGTTTCTGTAAAGCATCTCCTTTGATAATAGGGAAAAAGTAAGAAAATCTTTTATTCTGGAAAAGTTATTTAGCTTTTCATTAACTCTACTTCACCTATTGTATATAAATATGCAATAAACAATGAGAGTAAAAGGCTTTTAAAGCATCTAACAACTTCCTTTATAATTGAGTTGTAAAGACTGAGTTTTTAAATCAGTTTCTATAAAAAATTAGATAATATCTTTACTTCATTAGATAAAAACATCACTAGACTGTATATCATCCGCCTTTAGAGCATCTTCAACGCTAAAAAAATAGGAGTTTAAAGCGTGAATTTCGAACAAAATAATATTTAAAAAATAAGTGGGTCTCACGTTAAGTTAAGAAACAGATTCTTACGTCTCTTATTTAAGGATCGATTCTGCAGAGTTTCTTACACTGTATGCGAGCCCCACTGACAAGTGACAGTCCGCGATTGGCTGACAATTTTGTTTTTTTTTTTAATTTGAAAAATAAAAAGTTTAAAAATCAGAAGTAAGGATTCCATGAGAGTATCACGATTGTAGATGCTCTTAGTATAATTAATACTAGACTGTGTGTTGATATCAAATTTTACTTTTGTATTTTTTATCAATTTGAGGTACAAAAAAGGGAAATTTCTATGTATACATTTTCAACAAAAAATTTGTATGCATACATCTGATCATTATGTTTAGAGAAGAAAGCAGAAATTTTGGTGGGCATGGAATAATGAGAAAGGGACAATCAAATAGAAAAATTGAATGCAGAGAAGAGTCTTTTTCATTGAGAGACTTGCCTAACTATTTTCAAGCAGCAATATGAGACCTAATAGTTACCTTTTCTCTTTCCCCTAAAAAATGATCATTATGTTCTATTTTGGAGGTCTACATTGATATGATGGCTAATTCTGTTTTCCTCAACATTTTTTATCATCTCTTTATCTATGAAACAAAAAAAACTTTTTTGATTTTAGATCAAGCCATGTTTACTCTTCTAGTGATAGCACAAATGTTTAAAATCTAAAGAAAGTGCTTTCAATTGTAAGGAAAAAATGTCGACTGGCCAATGCTTATGAAAAGCCCAAATTCTAAAGAAGATAAGTTTTTATTATAATGGAAGGCCATGTTTTTCTTGTTGGAAAGCCTCAATCAAAAGGGTTTAAAATTTGATGCTTTCAAAAAACATTAGTCCAAAAAGATATGAGATTTGGTGTTATTGAAAATATGATCTCAAATCCAAAGGGTTTAAGATTTGATGTTTTCAAGCAATCCTATCCCAGAAAGATACTCCTTAGGTTCCACAATATTTTCTCTTTCATTCATTTTATTATTCTCATTTTCATGGGAGGATAAATGTAATAGTCTCGGAAAAACCAATAATTATTAAATTAACATGAAATATTTTAAAGTTATTTTGGTAATTTTCATACCTTAAGTGCCTTTATAATCATTCGACAGGAAAAATTTATTTACCAATATGTCACTCTCATTTTTTTGGTGCCAACAATGGTCTTTCATTTTGAGGAAAAAAACTGATTTTCTTTTCTAAAATGACACTTTATTTTCGAAACCTTAACAAATTTTCAGTAGCAGATTATTTTTTATCCACAGATTTTTATTAGTCATGAGGTTACAAATTTTTTTTATCACCAGAGATTTAATTTTTAGCTACAAATTTACTTTTCATGGCAAATATTTTAACAAAGATATGTCAGAGTTATTTTAGCACTACATATTTTTGAAAAATTATGTTGCATACTTTTTTGCAATGACAGCTGACTTAATAATTTGCGCAGACTTTTTTCATATTTATTCGTCTTCCACAAATTTACTTCTCAAAAATGTCGCAAATATTATTTCATGAACTTACTGAATTATTTTTGGAACGAAAATCTGCGGTTTGACAACAAATTTTTGTTAGAAAAAATAATAACTAATCTAACACATAGTGGTAGTAGATTTATTATACATTATCCTGAATTTATTAATTGTCGCATGTATTTTTACTTTGATTGCAGATTTATTGTTGTCTAGTTATCGAAGACTTATCTCTTACTAGAGTGGCACAAAAGTGTTTTTTGCCTTTGTTTCAGACTTGTTGTGGCAGGTTTATTAAGTATCTTCAGTTGCAGATTTTTTATCACAGATATATTAAAGATGTCTTAGATTTATTTATCGTGATCGCAAATTTTTATATAAATATTCATCTTGATTTTTGTTGTCATAATGATGGGAGCATATGAACAATTGTTGGTTTAAACATTAAGAAGTCTTAAAACTGATTTGTTTAAGTGTTAAGGAACGAAAAAACAATGTTCTAATGTTTTGGATCCACCGATAAACCGCAAAGATAATCTCAGCACAATTTAGTCTTCCTTTATGTGAACGACTCAATTTATTCTTGAAACAGAGAGGGTTAACAAGTTAACAACAAAAATCATTAAGGAAAGTGATCTTTTATTTTCCTAATAATTGTGTCATAGATTTGTTCATCGTGCCACCAACTTTTTCCGGATAAATGTTGTTTTAGGAAATAAAGACTTAAAATTACAATTAATGATGTAGACTTAATTTTTCCTTTTTTCGTAATTGTCGTCGACTCCAAGGGCTGCGTTTTTTTAGGTCTCTAGTTTTTAGGTTTTCTTCTCTGATTCATCTCTCTGGGTTTTATTCTCTTATCTAATATTCTTCATTCTTGAGTTCTACAATGTCCTATTCTATTCTTTAATAATTTTTTGTATGCGTAAACACTCTTGAGAGAAAATAAAACTTAGATTTTTTATGGAGCAGATCATACTCTTTTGTGGGAAGTGGATGCTCGAAAATTATAAATGGATTTTTGTCGTTGACAATACAAGAGGATGTCGAGTCATGCAAGAAAATTGTGAAACACGTTTTGATGATTTTGTTCGAATGGTGTATGAGAATTATGAGTTTGATAGGAAAATCGTTGATCTAGAGTTAAGTTATATGTTCTCTAAGAAGATTCTCCAGAAATTACCTTCGGATACACCTCCTACAATTGTCGGTAATGGTAGATAGTTACAAGCTTTTTTTGGGTCAATCGAAAATAGATACTCTTCGCTTGTGCGTGGAAAAGAAGGAAAAAGTTGTAAGTTAAGTGGAGGACGATGATCTTGTTGATCGCGAACAAGATACGAATCTTCCAAACAACATTGGAGTTTAGAATATGGAAGAAGCAGATGAAGAGAGCGAAGAGGAAGACAAATTTATTTTCGATTATTGCGATGACTCTGACGGAACAAACTCTGACGACGAAAACTACAACCCCTATGGTATTCCACCGGAAGAAGAAGAAGAGATGGCGAAATTTCCTGTTAAAAAAATCATATGATGTCTTCATAGAACAACCTAAGGACATTGATGATTCTGGTAAGTTGAAATTGTCTTCTATAGACATAGTCCTCAGACAAGTATTTGATACAAAAGAGGATTTGGAAGCAAGGCTAAAAATCTTGATTGTCATACAAAAGTTTGACTATTTTGTGGATAGATCACACCTGAACTATTAGATGTCAAGTGTTGGGTAAAAGACCGCAGCTGGAAGGTGCGTGCTACGCCTATCAAAGCTTTCCCGAGATTTCACGTAAAGACATATGTTTGAGAGCATATTAATAAAAAGAAAAATGTAATTTTTCCATTTTTGAATAGTGTCAAAGACGCTCAACTACCTAGACGTTATTTGAAGCTCAAGGTTGGTGCTCCTATTGTGTATCTTTGTAACTTTGCTGATAAAGATGGTTTATGTACTGGTACTAGGCCAATCGTTACTCAATTAGCGCGCCATGTGATAAAAGCTAGAATCCTAACAAAAATTGATATTGTTGGAGATAATGTTTTGATCCAAAGGATGTTTTTCACTCTACCTAAAACAAAGTTTCCTTTCATAATGTACTGAAGACAACTTCATGTGATGTCAGCTTTCGCGATGACCATCATTAAAAATCAAGGCCAAACATTGAAAAACGTTGGTTTTTTCTATCTAGACCACTATTCTCTTATGGTCAATTATACGTTGCATTTGCTAAAGCGAAATTGAGATCAAAATTGGAAATTTTGATAACCAATACAGAAGGTAAACCTCAAAAAAAAAAATAGTTTACATACAAGTACTTCAAAATATTTCATACTTACGATAAATTACTTTTTATTTTTCTCAATATTTGTTTCTAAACTACTATATTTATAGCAAATGATAAATTTGCAATTTCTTATTAACTCAATAATTGGATATTTTTGTAGGTTTTTATTGGATTTTGTTTTTTCTGTCTTGAATTATGTGCTTTGCATTTTTTAAGTTCTACATTAATGGCTCGATTATTAATTAAACATTTGTTATGTTTAAATTAGTTTCGTAATATTTCATAGACATTAAAAGCTAAAATATATGTGATATGTTTATGTGCACTCTAATATGTAATAATAATATTTATCAAAAAAAAAAAAATATGTAATAATAATCATTATACTCTGTTGTGCTGATGCAATAAAAAATTTAAGAGTTTTTTTGTCAAATAAAATTTTTAAGGTTAGATTATATATTTTAACATTAAAATATGACTACCAAAATACCACTACCATATAAACATTTATTAAACTACGAATAACATAAACTAAATAAACCTTAAAGATGAAAAAATTACCCGTAAATACAATATTAATACTTCACTTCGTATACACATTTTTTTCATTTCTGCACATAATGCAAACTAGTCAGCTAGTAATGTTATATATACTAGGTAAATAGCCGCACGATGTTGTGGGACATTTTTATTAACTATCACATATGATATATAATTAAAATAAATATATAATATAAGTACATAAAACTTAATAAAAATACACTAACTCCTAAATGTTTCGGTCATTTCCGTTGATCTGTAATATGCTTGTAAAAAATTTTTATTCAAATTGAAATTATAAATTTTTAAAATTTTGAATTATTTCTCTGGATTTTCTAATTTTGTTTGGTAAACGTCGAGATTAATACAAATTGTGATATTTGGATTATCTCAAAAAACATTTTCGTACTTATGCGGAAATAAAGATACAAATAAATATTAGTCAGCTATATCTAAAAGCTTTCAATCAAATTACTCAATACGAATGAAGTTGGAAAGACACCTTAAATGAAATTTAATTTTAGTTGTTGAAACTTAAGCATTTTTATGTATAAGTGATATGATATTGATGTATTCATATTGGAAATGATGTGTCTTTTTGTTTTGTTTTGATTGGTCACATGATTTAAATATTTTTGTGAGGTGTCAATTTCTTATACCATAAAATTGTTAATTTTAATTAAATAAAATATTACTATTTTTTCCCATTTATCATTTTTTAAAAACTTTTTAAGAGTAAAAGTCATAGTCACGTTCACTTATTTCCTATATAGATAAAGTTTTAATTTATGCTTATCTGAAGAACTTTTCCAAGCAAAATGTTGATATTTTTTTTTCTTTTTTTATCACAAACTTGTATTCCATCATCATAACCATTTGAGAATGAAAAATGATAGGAAGAAGAGAAGAAGAAGACATAGAAAATTATATATTTTGATTTGATTGATTTAAAAAATTCAAGATTAAAAAATAAATAAATAGATAAAATACTTAAAAAGTGATGCGTACAACTTAATTGAGGTGGAATATTGAAATGTTTTGGTTTGTTATTCAATTTTTTATTTTGATTAGGTGTCAATTTTTTAGAGTTTGAAAATGCTTATGTGTCATCTTTTGGAGAGACACAAACATTATTATAGAATTGATTAAATTTTTTATTGATAGGTGTCTAATTTTTAGAGATTTAAAATGCTTAGGTGTCCTCTTTTGGAGAGGCACAAGCATTATTAGAGTATTGATTAAATACAAACAAATATTTTGCATTTTAAATCATCGAGTGTATAGAAACTGAGTATTTCTGTGGAAGTCTCTTGGTCTAATGGTCTAAGGTTTAAATGTTTCTATACCATATGTGGGGTTCAATTATCGAAAATACTGTTTCTTGCAAATTTAAGATGTAAGACTTCACGAGGCTTTAGAGGTTTGCAGGCAGAGTCGTTCATTGTGATTTCATGTGTTACAGAGAGAGTTTGTTCATCGAGAATATTGTACATGCAGAATTGTTATTGTGGATCAAAGGTGTTACTAGGAGAAAGGTGTCGTGGAGTTATTTGTAAAGATGTTTATCTTAATCGCATAGGCTACATATAACGATTAACTACTCATCAGTGATAATCGAATTAAGATTAAGATGGGTATAAATAAATTCGAGTAGATAATACTCTATCCTTTTCACGATAAATTTTTCCACTTTTCACACGTGTTAAAAAATATATTAAATGTATAACAATAAATACATTGTTTTTTGTATAAAATACTTTTTATAGTTTTAAACTAATAGTTTTAATCAAAACTTTTGAATTAACAATTTATTATCATTAATCACTCAGAAATATATAAAAAAAACCTGAAAATTTTATGATTTTAGAACAATTTTAAAAAATGTCTGTAGTTACGAAACGGAGGAAGTATTTAAGAGTTGGATTTTCCCAAGTTGGTCAAAGACATTGCAAAGTTGCAAACCTTGTGTGTGCTTGTAAATGTCCATTCCATAAAATTTAGGGTCAATGACATTGTTGGAAATGCTTCGGTTTGGTCAACGTCCCTCAACGACGACAGCTTGAGTATCATTATTTTTCTTTTTATTTTGTTAAATAATTTGAGTATATTATTTTTTTTTGTTGAATAACTTAAGTATATTATTTGCTATAATGATTTAAAAACTAGACAAGATTGTAAGAACAAAAATACTCAAGAATTCAAACAAATAACCATTCGGGTATCAATGTTCGGATATTTTCGGGTATTTTCGGATATTTTCGGGCATTTTCGGATATTTTCGGATATTTTTGGATATTTCGGATATTTTCGGGTTTTTTAGATATTTTCGGTTAGTTCGGTTACCCATTCGGTTCCGGTTCGATCTCGGTTTTTTCGATTCTTAAAAATTAGAATCATTCGGTTATTTTTTTATTCTGGTTTGGTTCCGATTCGGTTATTTTTCGATTCTTTCGGTTTCGGTTATTTTGCTTATGCCTAGATCGTAAGAACAAAAATACTCAAAAATTCAAACAAAAATATACCCATAAAACGGTCAATTACCCCATTTAAATCCATCAATTAGTGTCGTTGATTATGTTTTAGTCATTAAGAAGGAGAAAATCTTATCCTTAATTAGCATTTTCAATTGCATCTAAAAATGAAGTTATTGAGTGAAATGTGACATTTTATTTACTTAATTACGGAATATTACGATAAATATGACTCAAACACATTACTCCATACATAAAGTCTTTATTTCTGATTGTGTGAAAAACAATTGGAGGCAGAGAAACCAAACCCACTTTTTTTATTCTACTTTTGAAGGCGAGTTCTTCCTTCAATTTAAATGTTCTTAAAGAAATATTCATATTTTTATTCTACTTTTTATTCCTCATGTTTTTGTATAAATTATTTTTGTTTTACTGCGTTTGATTTTATAATAATTATTTCTCTTTTTGTATTTGATTTTCTAAACGCAAGACAAATAAAAAAGTGATCCAAATATTTTTTTTGTCTCTCAGTGACATCATTTTGTTTGTAAATCAGTTCTTCACGAGGTTGTGTCAGAAGTTTTTCTTTTTGGCTCGTGTCAGATCGTTTCTTGAATCTTCTTTTTCATTGAGACCAATAATTTTACTGTTTCTTTACTTCCCAAAAACTACACCGAAAAAAAACGCAAAATTCGCATTAATAATTTGTTTTATATCATCACATATATATATATATAAATTACTTTATATAATATTTGTATGTGTATAGTATGATGAGGATTCTTTCTTTTATGATCTAGAAAGGGTGAAACACGTATTGTGAGTCCACTTTTGTTTCATAGTAACACTATTCTTTTAGCTATATTCATGTCAATGTTCAATTGTAAGATGTTTTGGATTCTTGTGAGAAAATATAAAAATAACCATGAGTGAAACTGAATTTTTCAAGTGATAAAAAAATGTAGTTTTGAAAAAGTAAAGAGATTTTTAAATAAATGCAATGAAATTTTGTTTTATTCTATGCCTACAAAACGTTATTTTTTTGGGTACTTGTGAACAGGACCGTGTCAAACTATTTTTAGACCATATTCAAAAAAAGTTTTAAAAGCATATTTGATGATATAATATAACATTTAAAATTTAGTAATCACATTTATGTATATTTACTTTTTAATAGTGATTATAGGCTCTAAATTTATAAATTTTTTTTTGATAAATTAAATTTATAAATTTTAGTTTAAAAGTTAAAGTTTTAGACACTTAGTTTATTATAAAAAAACTTTTTTGAGTTTGGATCTGTTCCATCGCACATGCTAAAAGACGTCCTGCTTGTGAATTTATCATTCTTAAAAATATTTCTGAATCATTTAACAGACTACAAAAGAAGAAGTGTTCTTTGTTGTTGGAGATGGGCAGAGTAGCAAGATGGTTTAAGAGCTTGTTTGGTTTCAAGAAGAGCAAATCAAGAAGCCGCGTTTCCCGCGATGACGATGATTCGAGAACGTTTCTTACGGATACAGAGAAGGAACAGAACAAACAAGCAATTGCGGTTGCAAACGCTACAGTTACAGCCGCAGAAGCAGCGGTTTCAGCAGCGTTAGCGGCTGCGGCAGTGTTGAAACTGACAAGTGAAGGGAGATCAGAAGATATCATCACGAGGGAGGAGCGTTTGGCTGTTGTGAAAATTCAAAAAGTCTTTAGAGGATGTTTGGTAATTCCCATATCTTTAATTTCTTCTTTTTTTTCATATTTTTAAAGTTTGAATTTTTGAATAGAGTTAATTGTAAATTTCAAAATTTTACTTCAAGTATTAAATTTTGACAAATGGTTATGGTTAAAATTATAATCTTTGAATAAAATTGTTAGTTTGTTTTTTTTTGTTTATGTTATGTATTAGGCAAGGAAAGCTCTAAGAGCTTTGAAAGGTATAGTGAAGCTACAAGCTCTAGTGAGAGGATACTTAGTAAGGAAACGTGCTGCGGCGATGTTGCAGAGGATACAAGCTTTGATTAGAGTCCAAACCACAATGCGTTCGAAACGCATCAAACGCTGTCTCGACAATGAGTACAACCATGCGTTTCAGCCTCCACAACCTCTTGTAAAGAACTAATTGATCACTTTCTATTTGTTACTGTTCTTTAAGCCATAAGGAAAGACTCAAGTTTTGTTCTTTGTTGATAGGATAAGTTCGATGAGACGACGAAAAGGAGATCCAGTCCAAGATCGAAATCCAGGCAAGTGCACTATGTTGCTGCAATGTCTGGATATGGCGACGATCTTGTTTACAAAGGGAATAATGATTTGGAGTTGAGTTTCTCGGAGGAGAAGTGGAAGTTTGCAACGGCTCAGAACACGCCGAGATTCTCTAACCGCTACTATGTAACACAGTCTCCAGCTAAAAGCGTTTGTGGAAACGCTTTGGGTGATTATGGAATGAGTACTCCTGGCTACATGGAGAAAACACAGTCGTTTAAGGCAAAGCTTCGTTCGCATAGCGCACCGCGTCAGCGATCTGAGAGGATGCGGTTGTCGCTAGATGATATTATGGCGTCTAGCGACTTGAGCATGGAGCAACAGCAACGCTATTCTTGTTCATATGATCCGCTCTGACTTTTTAAAACGTTCTTTTTTCTTTCATGAGTTTAGAATCAAATTTTTATGTTCAATTAGCAAATTTAGAGTTAAACTTTTGGAAAATTTCTTTCAAAGAAGAAAACAATCACAGGATCGTTCTCATACCTTATTTAGCTAATTTATGGGGCTACAAAGGGCTGACGACCCAACCGGTTATCGGATTCTTCCTACGGATTCGTGACTTTCCGTGAGAGCCAGATTGCAGCCTTTCAAGCACTGTATAAGTAATGGAATCCGGTGTGAGTCCTTGTTGTTTCATCTTTGAGTATAGATCAACTGCTTCCGCGGTTCTCCCGCTCTTCTCTAAGCAATCGAGCAAAATGTTGTATGTCACAATGTTCGGTTGGCACCCTTTGACAAGCATCTCTTCAAACAATCTATACGCCATTTCGACTCTCTCTGTTTTTCCAAAGCATTCAATCAGAGTGCTGTACGTGACCACGTCGGGGTTTAGTCCTTTCTCTTGCATCTCCTTGAATCTCACATGAGCTTCATCAACATCACCGTTCTTCCCCAAACAATTAATCAAAGAGTTGTAAGAAACAATGTCGGGTTTGCAGTCGCTATTCTCAAGCTCCTCGAAGATTTTAATAGCCTCATCAACTTCTCCTACCCGACCGAAACTGGATATAAGTATATTATACGTGAATATATCTGGAGCCGGACCATCTTTTTTCATTTTTTCAAAGAGATCGTGAATATGCGATATTTGCTTTAGCTTCCCAAGCGCAGAGAACACAGTGTTGTACATCATAGTATCAGTAACTACACCTTTCTCATGAATCTTGCTCAACATCTCCATCGCTTCAACGGTTTTACCCGCACCACACAAACTCTCTAGCATCGACATGTAACTGTCTCTCTCTCCTTTCACAGGGAAGCTCCACATATCACAAAATAGCCGGTGAGCCTCACTTACATGCCCTAGTTTGCTAAGTGTTCTAACCAAATAAGAATATATCCCTTGAGTCATATATCTTTTCGACATCTCCACGATCCCATCTAACTTCACTAGCTGACCTTCAGCTACCAAAAGATTCAAAACCAAACTATACGTATACTCGTTAGGTCGACAACCCGTTTCCACCATTTTCGAGAAAACATGAATGGCCTTATCAACCATTTTGCCTTTTGCAAGAACTTGCATCAAAGTATTGTAACCAACCACATTAAGAGTAAGCCCTTCACTTACCATCTCATTGAATAGATCAACAGCTTCATTATATTTCCCAATTCTCCCCATCGTCCTGATCATAATCGTATACGAATACTCATCTCCTCTACAATGTCTTCTCTTCATATCTTCGAAAACTCGACAAGCCTGATCAATCTGACAAAAAGCTGCACCATAAGGAGACATGAAGCTCAAACCAAACCTTGTGTCAATGAAAGAAACAAATGTGAGTGAGAGAGAGCAACAAAGGAAGTAACCTTTTCATCTTTAGCTAAAGCATCAAGCAACATATTGTAAGCGAAGATGTCGAGTTTATGTCTTCCTCTCTTGATCTCACAATACACATCTAATGCTTTTGAAGAATCACGAGATCTTAAGTAAGCTTGAAGAAGACATTTGTAAGTGAAAGAGTTCATCTTCAAATCCCATTTCTTCACCAACCTTAAGCACATTTGTAAATCTTCAGTGTTACCGAAGAAACCGATCAAGATGTTGACGGTGGATATGTTTCCGACGACGTTGGATTTCGTCATCAGATCGAGAATCGAGCGGACGCGATCGAATCTGTCTGGGAGATTTGACCTAGAGAGGATTAAGATGATGCGATTGTAGAGGAAAGGGTCACTGTGAGAGCTAGGGCAAACGGAAGGAACAAAGTGGAAGAATTCGACGGCGAGGCGAGGGCAATTTAGGGATTTGAGAATCTCGGAAGCTTCGTCGGGAGTGAGGGAGAGTGAAAGGGAAGAGAGGTAATCAGAGAGGTCTGAGAAAGCATCGGAGAGATCAGAAGAAGCTCCGACTCTGCCTCCACGATGACGGAGAAGGAGATTGGTGGCTCGGCAGATGAGATTGCGGCGAGGAAGAGGGTAGCCGCGTACGTCGGCGGGGAGAGGATTAGGAAGGGAAACTTCGGCGGAGAGAGAACGTCCGGAGGGAGATGATGAAGTAACCTTGGCGACATATTTGGTGGCGTAACGACGTCGGTTCGTTCTGGGAATCACATCGACGGAGTTGAAGTAACGGCGGCGAAGAAGCCTCATGTTTAAAGGCGGAGAGAGGAACAGAGTTTCTATTGCGCAAAACTCAAGAGGTAAGAAGAGTTGTTTAATGGGCTTTAACTTTATTATTAAGGCCCGTTTATTTATACCGTCTTCTTCTCAAAACACATTATGCCATAATGCCATATCTAGGGAGAATATTAGGATCTGGTTATTATTATTATAAGTGCATTGGTGAGTATAGGCTCAAAGATCTTGATCGATTAATGATGGAGCTACTTTTAATCCGAACATGACTTTCCAATGATAACGACGATCCAGCATGCAGAATCCTATCTTAGAGCCTATCTTCCGGCAAACATATTCCTTGGTTATTTTCATAAACATAATTAATAACACCAATGAAGATTCTCTAATATTCATTCATTTATTTCTCATTTTTTTTGTTATATCTTTGACTTATAACTTATTTCCACTTATAATATTTTTATAAACTGGCGTCTATATCCCAGCTATTATCAAATGCCAAAATCTACATCTTTTCAACCAAATATAATAAGCATATACTTGTCATAGCTTACTTCCACATATGTGTTGCTTTCTCCCTCATCAAACTGGAGATACTTCTATCATCTCATTGAAATTCGTGTTCAGTAGTATTCAATGCAGTCAATGCCCAATAAATCTATTTATATCCAACTCTTTCTTGGAAAAGGTTTTATACTTGGATTCGATATTTTACACAGTTTTAAAAGAATATCGTGGTACTCCAAAGTTCTTAAACACAAAAACCACTACTACCTTGGACAAAAGTTTCACATCTTTGCCCTATGAATATCTTATACACTTTCAGAGATGAACCTGACAAGACCTCTTGTACCATCTCCCACTCAAAATTGTAGAATTCAAGTAACAAGAAAAAACTTTGTATAAGAATGACTCTCTTATATTTTTGAGAAAACTTAACTCAAAAACTCAATCTCTCAAAGCTCTATAATCTCTCTCCCAAGTTGTCATAACTCGACAACAAGGTTTATATATTGCTAGAGACATATTTCCTAAACCTATTAGAATATCTCTTTAGATAACTACTAACAATAATCATAATCCTACTTTCTCTAGGAAACCATAACTCGGTTTAGGTTTAGGCAATATGATCTTCCAATCAATCTCGATTTAGTCGAGTTTAGTTCAAGTTTAAACCAACAATCTCCCCCTTAAACTTGAACTCAACTTCTCTTAAGTCTTTTACTCCAAGCAGATCCCTCATCTCTTTGTACTTGATTCGTCCAAGCGACTTTATCAATATATCAGCTCTTTGTTCACTTCCCGGAACATGTTCTACTTCCAACAATCCCCTTTCAACGCATTCTCTGATGAAGTGAAAACGAGTGTGTATATGTTTACTCCTGCCATGAAACACCGGGTTCTTTGTGAGAGCAATGACCGATTTATTGTCTATCCTTATCAATGCCTTCTCACTCGCAGTACCCAAGATTCGGCAAGCAGATCTTGCAGCCAAATCGCCTGTCTTGCAGCTTCTGTCCCTGCCATGAACTCTGCTTCACATGAAGACAACGCAACAGTCTCTTGCTTATGAGAACACCAAGTAATTGGACTTTCACCAATATAGAAGATGTGTCCAGTGGTACTTCTTCCATCATCTGGATCAACATTATGGTTACTATCACTGTAACCAACAAGTCTTGGTCTCGCAGGTGCCTCCATGCTCGTTTTCATGACAACTAGACCAAACGACAGTGTTCCCTTCAAGTACCTCAAGCACTGCTTCAAAGTTATTCCATGAGATTCTTTGGGTTTTTGCATATACCTGCTCAAAACTCCCACACAGAAAGATAAATATGGTCTCGTGTGTACCAGGTATCTCAAGCATCCTATAATCTTCATGTAAGCCGTTGCATCAACATCAGCTTCGTCTGTTGCCTTGGACAACTTAATGCCAGACTCCATAGGCGTTTGAGTAGGGTTGCACGAGTTCATGCCTGCTTCTTCGAGTATCCGTGACGCATAACAATTTTGACTAAGAGTAACGACACCATCAGCTTGCTTGACTTCGATTCCAAGATAGTATGTCAACTCAACCAAGTCACTCATTTCGAATTTAGAAGACATCTCTTTCTTATACTCGTTAATGATTTCTAAGTTTGTTCCTGTAACAAACAAGTCATCTACATACACTGCAACTAGAAAAAGACATCCTCTTACCTCTTTCTTAAAAACCGATGGCTCTTTAAGACATTTTATGAACTTGAGTTCTCTGAGAATATCATTTAGCTTATCATTCGAAGCCCTTGGTGCTTGACGCAGTCCGTATAATGCCTTGTTAAGTTTGTAGACTTTGTTCTCGTGGTTCTTCATCTCAAACCCCTCTGGTTGTGTAACATAGACAACTTCTTTTAAATCTCCATGTAAGAATGCGATTTTCACATCTAAATGATGTATCTTCCATCCATAGGATGCTGCGAGATTTATTAGTAGTCGAATTGTTTCGTTTCTGGCCACATGAGCAAATACTTCATCAAAGTCTACTCCATGTTTCTGCACATAACCTTTAGCAACTAATCGAGCCTTGTGTTTATTTATGGTCCCATCTGATTTCTTCTTAAGCTTAAAGACCCACTTTAATCCTATTGGTTTTACACCAAGAGGCAGCTCGACGAGATTCCATGAATTGAGCTTAGTGATCAAGTTAATCTCATCTTCACACGCTGCTCTCCATTCTTTCGAGCCTGCTGCTTCCTCAAAGGTACGTGGCTCATCATTTAAACTCAACAACAATAATTCACCTTCTTCTTCTGCAAATAAAACGTAATCATCCAAATATTTTAGTTTCATGCTTTGTCTTTGCGATCTTCTAAGTCCTCCTTGACTTAGATCATGAGCATCTCTACCTTCTACTTCATCAACACACCAAGAGCTGCTGTTCGGCAAGTTCTCTTCAGCGGCGGGTGCAGATTCGCCATCTTCTCCTCCAATGATCGCAGCATCGCCGCCGCTGAGTCCGCCATTATCGTCCCTTCCAGCTTGGTTTTCATCAACGACATCATGCTCTATTCGTGTTTCGAGCTCTGCTATGTTATCATCCAACTGGGAATCGTCGATTCCATGATTCCCAAATTCTCCAAGTATGATACGAAAACTCTCGTATCTCCCTATTTTGTTCTGTTCTAGACTGTCTTGGCTCCATATCCAGCCTCTATCTTCTTCAAAAATCACATCACGACTCACTATTACCTTGCGGTTCTGTGGATCAAACATTCTGTAGGCTTTTGTGCCTGGTTCAATTCCAAGAAGTACGAGAGATCGCGACCTGTCATCAAGTTTTCTTAGCTTTACCGCGTCAACTTTCGTGTGCCCAATGCAGCCGAACACGCGCAAGTGACTAACGTTTGGTTTCTTTCCATAGAGGCATTCATAAGGTGTTCGGTCCTTAACAGTTCTTGTGGCAACTCAATTCAACAAATATGTAGAGTGTCGTATAGCTTCTCCCCATAAATAATTCGGTACTTCCATGTGTTTCAATATACTTCTAGCCATTCCCATCAATGTTCTATTTCGCCTCTCAACAACTCCGTTTTGTTGAGGTGTATAAGGGGCTGTCAAGTGTCTTTTAATCCCAGACTGTTCACAAAAACTAATGAGTTCCTATGATAAAAATTCTCCGCCTCTGTCAGTTCTGAACACTCCTTTACGAACTCTTTGCTCTTGTTCCACCTGATTTTTGAATTTTTTGAACCTTTCAAAAGCTTCGCTTTTATCTTTCAATAGCATCGTCCACATGTATCTGGAGTGATCATCAATTAGAACAAAAATATATTTATTACCAGCCACCGTCGATGGAGTGATAGGACCGCACAAGTCGCCATGAATTAGCTCAAGACATCTACTGGCTCGGAAAGACGTCGACTGTGGGAAAGCTTTTCTGGTTTGCTTTCCTCGCAAGCATGCCTCGCATACTTCATCTTCAATCTTAACGTAAGGCATTCCACGTATGAGTTCCCTTTGAATCATAGACTTCATCGATTCTGAGTTTATATGACCCATGCGTGCATGCCATCTTCCTGAGTCACTTGTGACTTTCGCGAGCAAGCATGTGTCTCTTCTTCTTCCCATGCGCATTTTGTAGAGTCTGTTCTGTGATATGGTAGACTTGGCGATGAGTTTCCCTTTCTCATCATGCATGGTAAGACTCTCCCCCTTCATTCTGATATCACATCCGCATTTTTTAGCTTGTCCTAAGCTTATAATATTGCTTTTTAAGTCTGGGATAAAGTACACATCCATTAATGTTTT
The DNA here is from genome assembly GCA_900406275.1 of Anastatica hierochuntica. Taxonomy (NCBI): domain Eukaryota; kingdom Viridiplantae; phylum Streptophyta; class Magnoliopsida; order Brassicales; family Brassicaceae; genus Anastatica; species Anastatica hierochuntica. Next base: position 58,287 of record OVAN01000064.1, read on the forward strand.
TAATTATCCATTCTCATCCACGAACTGAACAGCTCCTTTTCCCTTAATGTCGATCCGGGAATCGTCTCCGAACTTCACTTTTCCTGTTATATAATCGTCTATCCCAGTGAAGTATCTTCGATCTCCATTCATGTGGTTACTAGCTCCATTGTCCAAGTACCAAATATCATCTTCTCTACTTTGGTTTTCATACTTTCTTGGCACAATTTTCTCCTCATTTAAGAACACCACTTCATGCATCATGAGTTCTTCCGCCTCCTGGGTATGATCGATTTATGTTCCTTCTGTTTCCTGGAGCTTTAACAAACGATCTGGACAAGAGGAAGCATAGTGTCCCAACTTGTCACACCGGTAACACATAATCTTAGATGTGTCTCTTCCACCTCCAGCTCGACCTTTACCCCGACCACGCCAATAGCCTCGTCCTCTCCCGCGGCCTCTTGCATCTCCATACTGCTCGCGGTTTGGTTGTGTTTCGGTACTTGGCGCGGACGAGTACATTAGTTTAAGAGAGTCATCATGCCCGTCTTCTTCATCCTCTCTGATTCGTTCTTCATAGGCTTTAAGCCTTCCCACAATATCTTCGAATCTAGTGGCTTTTAGATCCAGGACTTGCTCTAATGCAGCTACTATATGGATATATTTCCTCCGGGGCAAGCTCTTAAGAAACTTCTTTACAAGCTTTGTTTTCTTAATTTCTTCTCCTAATGCTGCAGATTTAGATGAGAGTTCAGATAATCTTTCGACAAAGGAGTCTATTGTATCCGTCTCCTTCATCTTTAGACGATCAAAGTCAGTCATTAATGTCTGTAGCCTTGCCTCTTTGACTCGTTCTGCGCCAACATGCCTCGATTTTATGGCTTCCCAGATTAGTTTTGCGGTATTCAATTCTCCAACTTGAAGTACCAAGGATTCGAGTATTGATTCGAATAGCAAAGCCATGGCAACATCATTCTTCTCATTGTTTTCTTCACCTGACTCGATCACGTCCCAGACTTTGTGCACTCTTAACACCACTCTCATCTTCATGGCCCATAAAGTGTAATTGGTAGGATTTATAATTGGACACTTCACCGTCGTAGGAGCACCTCCTCCAGGGGACGACGGTACGATAGCTCCTCCTTCTCCCGAGGTTTGTATCGGCACGACAGCTCCTCCTCCGCTCGTGTCTGCCATAGCTTTCGTATCTTCTTCAAGCTCTTCTATGCGTGAGAAGACAAAGTTTCCTCGATATCACAACTCTTTTGTTTTGTATTTGTCGACTCAATAAAGATCAAAACACTACTCTGATACCAATTATAGAATTCAAGTAACAAGAAAGAACTTTGTATAAGAATGACTCTCTTATATTATTGAGAAAACTTAACTCAAAAACTCAATCTCTCAAAGCTCTCTAATCTCTCTCCCAAGTTGTCATAACTCGACAACAAGATTTATATATTGCTAGAGACATATTTCCTAAACCTATTAGAATATCTCTTTAGATAACTACTAACAATAATCCTAATCCTACTTTCTCTAGGAAACCATAACTGGATTTAGGTTGAGGCAATATGATCTTCCAATCAATCTCGGTTTAGTTGAGTTTGGTTCAAGTTCAAACCAACAAAAATACCCTTCACCATTATTAAAAAATCCAGACTTCTTAACTAAATAAGAATATTATAAGTGAAAATAAGTTATGAGCCAAAGACATAATACATAAAAGGTTGAACAATGAGTGAGATTAGAAAGTTTTCGTTTTAATAATTATTTGTAAGAATCTTTAGTGTCACAATTATGTTTAGGAAAATAACTAAAGAATATGTCTCGTAAATTTCTTATCGAGTGCTTTATAATTCTTTGAATGTTCTTATATAATAAAAACTTCCTATTTTCCTAAAACCTCTTCCATAGTAAGCATCTTCTATAATACCTTATAACCATGTTATATCATCCTTAATAGTTAATCCTATTAAACCTTCTCATTTGTTGTACCCACTAAGTTTCTGTCTGTAAATTCTGTGTGAGAGGAACACAAAGAAAAATATTTGCTTGATTTGATCAACTTATTTCGATTCGATTCGGTGCTTGCGGAAACACTAAAATACCATATTTGCAATATTGCAAGTATGAAGAGATTTGAGACTTGTTTGCAGAAACGTAACAGAGTACACTAAAATCGTACCACCACTGAGAAGTTGTTTTCACAGTAGCAGAAGATTATTTATTGGAATACAAAATATTCTTGAAAGCTGACAACGAAACAGACAGTTGAAAAAAACCCCAGCCATGTAAATGGAAACAAAATCCATTTAGTAAAAAAAATTGGTTGGATCTCTCTCATATCCAACGGTCTTCTTTATTTCGTAAGTCCACGAAATATTTGTTGATTTGTTTTTCTTTTTGGAAAGATGTTTTGCTGCTTCATTAAAATTTGCTGCTTACGGTGTCGTAGCTGGGAACAGCCAACACTGCCAAGGGGAAAAAAACACAATATTAATTAAGACACAAGATCTCGGATTTTAACTTTTTACCAACTCTTGTTAGTAAAAAAGGTGAAAACTTGTTTTTACCATCGCCCAAGGAAGCCATTGTCAAAGGCTTTGAGATAATCTTGCTAGTGAAATCTGAAATGTCCTTCAAGGTTAGTTGGTCTACTGTCTTCAAGAATTCCTCAACTGGTTTCCTGCAATATATTTAATAAAAACATGATGACGGAAGAAACTAACTGCGGTTGAAGTGAACTTCTTTTCGGGGTTTTATCCGTGTACCTCTCTCCGTATGTAAGTATCTGTCTGCCAATGTCTTCCGCTACAATCATCTGCACAGATGTTGAGATAACATTTTCATGAATTGAATTCAGTGAACAAAACCGCAACATGCTTTTCAAGCAAAGCAGGTTTTTTCTTAGCTAGTGGAACGTGACAAATACCCGTGATTCCAGATTCATCAGAACTGCAGATTTTGTGGCTGCCTTTGCGCGGTCAAGTTGCTTCTGGTTAACTGTCCAACATTTTAACCAAAGTTAAATACGAATATGAATAACAAAAAAGGAAAGGTTTCAACTTGTTAGATTGAAAGTAGTTAGGTCACAAAATAAACTATAAACCTTTTCCTCCTGCAACATTTTTGAGTTCTTTGGCTGTTAATTCAATGGCTCCTGCGGCAAACTCAGGACTCTGCACTCAAGAATGTAGCTGTCAGCTAACGCAAGGTGGACAAAAGCTTAGTACCAACAAAACCAATATTCCTGCACGTATTGGTTTTACTTTTGTACACATCTCTCACCAAGGCGAAAAGGTAGGTGGATAATTGATAAAAGGAAAACCATAGTAAGAAACAGTAGGATGAACTCACCGAGCAACCATAGATTCCAAACAATCCAGTGTTGTTAAATATGCTAGTGAATGCAGTGCATGACTGAACCTGCTGGTATTCATTTAGAATGTTGAGATCTGTAACCAGACATAGGAAACTTGTATCACTATTACTGATTGCTTAGCTGAGGTTGAGAATGGTTAATGAACTAGTCGAATAAATGCCAAAACATAAAGCTCAAAAAAGGATAATAAAAACACAATATTTCACTTACAGAGCCATGAGTGCATTCCTTTTCCAGGGCCTCCAGCTGAGAATGAGCCACCTCCTCCCATAAGCATCTAAATAGCAAATAGATTTAAATTATACCGTGTCGAGTCTTCTCTAGTAAATAGAATTTCATTGAAAATACAAGAAAAAGTGGACATTCAATTTAGACACCTGGAGAACAGTGGCAGTGACTGCTTCTTTCTCGTTATTCCAGCCAGGCACCTCAAAAGCAAGCGCAAAGTGTGTAGCCTGAAAATTACAGGACAAATAGCTCAGTCATAATAGTGACATAAAAACATTTTCATCTCAAACAAACTTATGCAATGACGGCAAATCTGCCATGCATACCTCTCCACCAGTATGTTGACGGAAATCTCCACCAACATATTTAGATTTTGGCTCCCCTGGGGCCGGTACGTTAGGTAGGTCAGAAGTTAATGGCTCAACAACTTTTAAAAGTTCCTCGTGTTCAACTCCACTTGCCGCCAGTACCATTCGTGCAGCAGTGAAATTCTCCTGAAATTCCCAGATCAAATGAGTAAAAAAAGAAAGAGAAGGATACATGAAAAAAGCTAATGATTCTCAGCTTAGATGTAGATGATTCTCAAAGCTGATGCATTCTTACAGTCATAAACTCCTCCAAGAGTTCTCCATTAATTCTTTCCAACGCAGATTCTGGTGCGTATAGAGGATTTGCCAATGCACCGGAATAACCAGCAGAATGAACAGCCTCCATGAGGAAACCCATAGGGTTCTTTGCAAGTTCTGCTATCTCTAGTTTCACCTTGCGTAGCTGTGTATACGAGCATCGACAGATGACAAAAAGTCAAATACATTTCTTTACTGAGTTAAACAGAATAACACAAATGAGAAAGAGATTTACCTCTTCATTCACTTCCCAATCCAAGAAAGCAGGGTTCCTGACACTGTCAACAAGAACTTCAACCATTTCAGGGACATAGGTCTTAAGAGCATCAATAGTGTAACTCATTTGCTCTCGGGACGCAGAAGCCATTGTGTTGCCTCCAATAGCCTCTATTTCCCTCACAAGACGTAAATGGCTTCTGTTCAACGTGCTCTTGAAAGCCATCCTTTCAAGCAAATGTGTTGCTCCATGGAAATAAGGAGCCTCATAAATAGAACCACAATTAACATACAAACCAATGGAAGCTGCCGGATTCTGACCAAAAAAAGCACCACCATAAACACAGTTCACATTCTGCATTTCTCATAGATATATTCTGGAGAAACAAACACAAACACAAACTTTACCGAAGACATCTCCGAGGCTATTTTGAGACCATTTGGTAGAGTAGTGATCTTAAGTTTGCTTGGCTCGACGTGGTCAGCAAGCGGCGGAGGTAGAGAGACGCCCTGTAGTGGTATATCCAATGAAGCAAGCGAGGACCCACCACCACCAGTTAACCAGCTCAATAAACCTGACGAAGAAGAACTCGTCGCAACAGCAGTAGAACTTGCATAACGTACCGGTGTTAAACCACGGCTAAGGGATCCCTAAAGAAGCCATTTTTGTATCAATCTAAAGAGAAATTATACAAATAGATGGAACCAAACGACCAAATTACAAATCATGATCTTCCGATTAAGGTAAATAAAGTTTCATTTCTATCGAATCTAAAATCGAATGAGCTATATAATCTCTAAACCAATGAAATTGACTTGAGAAATCTACGAAACAAAAGCTCTCAAGAGAAGAAGAAATCATTTTGTGAAACCTCAAAAAAGTAATTAACAGTGCTATGAATCTCTCCGATAAACAATCGGAAAATCTGAATCCAGATCTACAAATTAACTGAGACTGTAGAGGCAAAATCACTAAATCGAATAAATCTTCATGGGAAACGATAGGGACCGAACCTTAAGAGCCCTAGCTCGAGAAGCTGCCGTGCGATACATTGGTGATTGAGAAACCCTAAATCGGGAAAAAGAAGATGAGGTAAGAGTCGACGGAAGAGAGGAGGAAGACGGAGGCTGATGAAGTTGAGAGGTTAGAGAAGATGGAGAGAATAGTCGCAGCTTTGCGTTTTACTCGTTGCTAACGTACTCGGAAATTACTAACATACGCCTATTAAATATTGTTATGGGCCTTGGCCCAATATAATTTAACGGAAGAAGTACAAAACTTATCTTCTCTGCTAAATCATTCAAAGATCGAAACTTTAAATTTTTTTTTGTAACACCCCTATCCCGAAATATGGAAATTAACCGGTTGGTTCAGCCAAAATATTTTAAAATTCATCAATTTATCAGTTAACCATCGATTCTAACCCAACCTGCACATAACCAAAATAAAAAATAGAAAGGAGAGGGATGAATGATTTTTCAAAAAAGTCACTCAATGAGGACAGACCCAACCCAATTCCGCCTCATCCGCTATGCGTCTTTAACCCTGAAAGTCCAAACCTAAGCCTAAACTCCAAAGAAAGCATCTACTTTGCCAGTCAAACAAATTACCGCATTGAAAACCTTTTTGAAAACGCATCCTAACCTACTAAGATACCATTTTTAATAAATTCTTTCTCAAACCATTTTCTTTTGAAACACACACTCCATTTCACACACAAGCAAACAACGTCATATGTAGAATCTATACTATAAAAGATGAAGGGAGTCTCTGACACATCATCTTTTATAAAAAAATACTTTTAATTCAAATAAAAAGCAAAATTAAATGTTTTACATTAATTTAGTATTTATATTACTTCTTTAAAATTTTTTAACTTTTCATATTCAAAACTTTAATAGATTTTTTCATGATGCTAAACAAACAAATGATTTTTTAGATCTAAATCATGTAAAATATGAAATATTGTAACTGTTTTATATTAATTAATAAATTATTTTGATGAAAAAGAAATATGAATTTAGAATAAATAATTGATTAACAAGAGAATTTAAAGTCATAAAGATTACACTACAATCCAAATTAAAACTTAAAATATGTCAAAAAATTTAAAAACAAAAAAAATTAAAATGAGGCTTAAAGTATGTAAAAAGTATCACAATAGTAAAATTTATCACAAAATAAAAAAACAAGGAAACAATAAATAAAAAAATTTATAAAAAGAGGTAGAGGAAAATAACGAAAAAAATCAAAACCTAAAACATTGAAAATATATTAATTTCTATAAAAATAAATGTAAATAAAAATCTAAAATTGTAAACTAAAAAAGATATTAATTGTATAAGATTGAGATTTGGATGAAAGAAAATAGAGAAACAAGTAAGTTTTGAAAAAAATAATATAGTGTTCATACAAAATACCAAAAAAATACAATATAACATTTATTGTTAAATAAATTTTTATAATATATATTATACTCACATAATGAAAGACGACCCGTGCATCGCACGAGTTCTCTCCTAGTTTACATAAAACATAAAACATAAAACATAAAACATATGTACTATTACATTATGTCACATATAGTTGAATTATTTGTGATAGTACAACTATATTCACGATTGTTAATTCTTTTGATATAAGAAAAAAAAATTGCAAGTTTTTTTTCAGAAGGGTAAAATAATCAACAATTCAAAAATATATTAGTTTTTTTTAGTGTCACCATAGTTTTGTAAATAAAGATTTTTTTTGTTATACAAGCTAATTTTCCTATAAAAATTTGTCTCGTATATATATTTAAACTGATTTAGAAATTTATATAGGATTTAAAAATTTGTAAAATTTACTAATTTTCTTATTCTTGTATTTGTAAATCCTATATTTCATTTAGGATTTATGTCTTCGTATTTTTAATAAGAAAATCCATCATAATCCATAAAAATCACTATAAAATTAATTCCATGAGTAAATCTAACAGTTGAATAACTTGTGATATCAATTAATATAAATCATATAGCCAATAATACGTCATTTGAACATGAATTTTGAGGAAAATTTTGTTATAGGAAAAGAGATGGCCACATGTTAAAAGGTGATCGGAGATGGCGGAGTGTGAGTTGCTAACAAGTGCCAGATGGAAATTGGATGAAGTGAAGTTTGTTATACGCATTAAAAAAAAAGTTGCATCATCTTCTTCCATCATTCATGAAAAAATTCAGATTGTGATTGTTCTTCTTCTCTAATTGTGTAAATCGATATCTCTGTTTGTTTTTTTGGAGTGGTTTCTCATGCTAAGCTCTTGACACATTGAGGTTGGATTGTGATTGATTCAATCGCGTACCCCTTTAACAAATATCAATTCTTTTATAAATCTACTAGAGTTTTGACCCGCCCAAGGTTCTTTAATAATTTTATATATTATTAATCATGTTTAGATTTTTCGAGTATCAGGTTTAATAATTCTCGGTTATTTCAAGTTTTGGCTTCGGATTCAGGTTCAAAACTTTTAGAAATTTCAATTATATCGAATTCTGAGTTCGGTTTAGGTCTAAGATTTTCAAACTTTCCGATTTCCTCAGATACTCGTATGAGTTCAGTTCGGATAATATTCAATTCTCAAAATAGCGTGAAACAGAATCCGTTAGAGTATTTTAGAAAATATCAGATGACTAAACTTAAATTTTTATAGTTTATATAAATTATTTATAAATTTTTATTGATTTTTCGGAAATTTATCACTTTATATTTTTTTTTTGAATTTTTGTAACAAATTTTGTTTAGAAAATAATAATTTCGTAATATAATTATTTTAAAAGTTATGGATTTATTTTAAATTTGAAAATAAATTATATTTAAATTTGCTGAAAATTGATAATTTTAAATTGTGTTGGTTTACAATTTTGATAGTAATTAGGTGAAAAGAATATTAGAATATTCTAATATGTTTGTTGGAATATGTAAATGAGTAATTAGAGTTATTTTAATTTATTAGATACATTTAATAAAAAATTTAAAATATGTTCCCTTTGAAAAACTACACATGAAAAAGGTCTATGTCTCCCCTTTTAATAAGATAGATAGATGAAATACTATAGATATTGCGGAGTATTTAAAAATCAATTAAGACTCGTAGTCTCCATAAGATTAAGAGTAAAAGAGATCGAACATCACATACCTCCTTTATCTTATTTTTTTTTATGATCCTGAGTGATCTCAAAGGTTTTCTAGATCCAAGGACTAATCCAACGAGATCTAAGGCGTTCATGTTATAATAGCCATTTAAGGCAGCCTTGAGTGGCAAAGGAGATTCGAACCCAACTCCACGAACTCCTTTATTAAAATCCACAAATGACAACAAGATCACATGCGACATAAACATTAACACTGAAAACTATAAATATAACCACAGACACAACACACGAACACAAACAAAACACACAAACACAACCCATCAAGGCGAAAGAAACATCACGGTAATAAATCCTCAAGTATAGCTCCACTGACTTTATTAATATTGAGAGATCAATTGGTAATAGGTGCGACATAGACTCCAATTTGGTGAACATAATCACCAGCTTTTCCGTGGAACCCAACGATTTTATGACCGTCTTCCTTGAGCTCGACATATTTGCCACTGGTCATCCCATACGGTTGAGATTCTCTCTTGTTAGTCTTGAATATCAAACTCGTCACTAGTGTTGTACCGGCTTTCTCTCCTTGGAGACTCTCATAGTAGACCCCCACTCCAGTGATGTATTCACTCGGATCCTCAAGCTCAAACTACAACAACAAAACAAGAAAAAGTACGAGACTTTCAACATCTCAATCTTTAGAGCATCATTAATGCGGATCTCTTAGGGTGGGGTTCTTAGGGTCGGTTAAAAGATGGCCTCTCTTAAATAAGAACTTTAAGAAACGGTTCTTAGTTTTTTTAGTTAAAAACCTCACCCTAAAAAACCGCATTATTCATGCTCTTAGAAACTATGTAAGAAAAAAAAACTTTCAAAATAGAAAGAGAGAGAGAGAGAAAAGGCACCGGTTCCGGATCAAGTAATGTTTTTTTCCCATGACCGTCGCCGATGATTGTCTGAGAGCCCTTGTTGTATTCAATAGTAATGAAAGATACACCATCATTCCCTTGGCCTACAAGTATCTTTTTAACACCATCAAAAATACCATCATCCCATATAGTTCCTTCTTCACCACCAACTGCTTGTAGTTTCTTGGCAGGTTTCAATGGAATTGCGGTTATCGGAGCGAAATATGCTCCGAGAGAATTGACATGAGAATCAGCAAATCCATGAAAACCGACAATCTTTTTATCTTTCACTTGAAGTGAAAACTGTGTACCATCTCCAGCAAATTCATATCCAAATGTTTCGGATTCTTTCTTGTTGGTTTTAAACTGAATCCCTTGAATGATGTTTGAAGAGTCGAACCAGCCCTCCACGGAGATAAGATGCTCGTCTCGCTGACTAATCTCAAACTGCAAATATCCGAAACCAAAGTGTCAATAATCTCACATACACATTCGTAAAGTACATTATCTGAAAATGTAGCAATCTCAAAAAATTCTCACAAGTGGAAAAAATAGCTATCACGCACCGTTGAACTAGGAGCTCTAGCCTTCACACCGTGGAAAGTTCCTTCCTTTGTCTTTCCGTTCTTAACATAATCGAACTTGATGTTCTCAACACCTAAACCACCAGCAGCAACGTATATCTTGACCACACCGTCATGTTCTGCTCCATCGTCCCATTGATTGCCTCCCTTACCTCCTTGTGCTTCCAACTTCTGGACTCCATCAGAACTGTCTGTGGAATCTCCTGGTGTGGTAGTGGAATCTCCTGGTTTAGAATCGCCATCGCCATCGCTGGGCTCTTTTCCAGGACCAACGGGTTTAGAATCGCCATCGCCAGGCTCTTTTCCCGGGCCAACGGGTTTAAAACCGCCATCGCCGGGCTCTTTTCCAGGGTCAACGGGTTTAGAATCGCCATCGCCATCGGGCTCTTTTACAGGGCCAACGGGTTTAGACCCGCCATCGCCGGGCTTTTTTCCAGGGCCAACGGGTTCCTCTCCGATGCTACCGGCAGGAGGAATAGGAGCAAAGTGAACGTCAATGGAGTTGAGAGCATTACCACTTGTTCCTGAAAATCCAGCGATTTGATTACCGCTAGGTGCAAAAGCCGAAAAGAAAGACTGAGTTTTGTTTCCGTAAGGGCCATAAGTCTTCTTGTTCGTCTTAAACGTCAACAACGTTATTACATCTCCCGCAAATGTTGTTTTCGAGTAACCTGACAACTCCGTTATATACTCGTCCGGGCTCAATGTGAACTTTGCCAACAACAACAACCAAAAAAATGTTATTAACGAACCACAGCTTTAAAAATACTAAAATGTTAACACTTTTGACTAACTCCGTCAGATTTGTCGCCGACGGTGTTGCCACGTGGCTGAGACTGAAGAGTGGTTCCGTGGTATTCGACTTGGATCGATCTGATGACGTCATCAAACGTAAGCTGAACACTCTTCACTTTAGTGTGCTTTCCGTCATCCCAAGACATCGTGGCTGATTATGATTCGTCAGATATATCCTGAAAATTATATATTACCAAAAAAAGAAGTTTTGTTAAATGAACCGGTATGGATCTGGTTTACTTCTCTAGAGACTAAACCGGGGTTTTTCTTCCGTGATTAAAAACAAAATGGACATAGTATTTAGTTAAGAATGATACTTATGAAAAGACAAATTTGCAAGAAAAATATTTAATGTTCGATTGATACCAATTATCAGAAAATAAAAAGAGAAGGGGAATGAAAAATATGTTAATTTAATTAAACTAAAATATATTGTTTCGGGACAATAATTAATAATCAACATATTCTGTTCATAAATTATTGTAAGTCTGTATTAAATACTTCAATTCAATACTCCTTTAATAGTCTCTGAAATCTAGCAACAAAATCTCTGTATTTTCGTGGATTATTAGATCTCCATAACTCGACGTCGTTTTAAGGATGGATCGAATAATAATGAAAGCTCGAAAATTAGAGAGAGAGGGAGAGAGAGAGAGAGAGAGAGAGTACCTTAGTGGGAAGATGATGAGAGTGAGAGTTGAATTGCAATAATTGAAGGTGGCAAATGGTTTCATATTTATTGCCATTTTTCCGATAGAGTTAGTTATGTTGTTTATTTGTCACATGGCGATATGCAATATCTGATCGGTTACAATTATTAAAAAAACAAAAGTTAATTCTTTTCGGTTCACACCACCCATCACACAGAAAACGAAATAAAACCGAGGAATACTTTAATATAAAATAAGCTGAAAATTAGTTGCACTTAAATCATGGTTATCACCAAGGAGCATTTTTTTTAAGTAAGTACCTTTATATTTACGTGTAATTAGGATAAGGTTTGTTTTCGTAAATTTAATCCAAAACATTGAGAAGTTTTGCCTCTTTAACCCATTATCTACTGGATCTAATGGCAGATCCATAATTGATTTAACGGGGTTCAACAAAAAAAATATCAAAATTAGTCTTATTTGAGAGTTGAATTATGGTATATGGGATTCAATATAGTAGTTTTAACATTTGTGCTATTAAAATTTTATGTAATTTAGGTGCAAAAAAATTATTTATCATAGTTTAAGGGGTGTCAGGTGACACTCCAACTCTGCAAGTGGATCCGCAACTGACTGGACCAGCCTTATGTATGGGATGTAAACATAATGAGTTTGTACATACTCATCCTCGACTTTCACTAGACTATGATCGACGTCTGAATTTCATGCAGACAAATCGTGATATGGATCGATCGATTCGTGGGAGGAGGATTTATTGATCTGTTACATTATGCCAAATTTTGCACCTTCCTGGTCTGCATTGACCAATCATGTCCATAGATCAATCGATCATCTCCTTTCTCAGACTTTCAATTGCTTCTTCGCTTATCAAAATGATGGTGTTACAGTACTCTTTGGTGTTAGCCTTTTGTGTTCCTGGATAATTCCCTGGAGGTGCTATGGCTCCAGATGAACTCTGAGCTACTCGGGAATCTAACGCATTCACATGCGCACTAAGGGCTTCAAACTTTCCTTTCAAATCATTGAGAGCTTCAAAAATTTTATTCGTATCTCTATACATGCTCTACCTTTGCACTGATATCGTTCTTGTGTTGACATACCAATTGTGTTGCATCATATGCTTGAGCTCATTATCTTGCGAATATGTGTTGGAGTTGTGTTTCCCTAAACTTGGAAACCACCACTGCCAAAACTGTTTCCCTGATTCTGACATTTGTTCCGATACCCCCTGTTAGAATATACTATGATTATGTCCAAATGGTATGTAGTTCTGAAAGTTTCCTTGGTTCCCAACACAAATGTGTCTAAGACGTCTAACCCAAATCATTTATCTTCTATAAGAGTTTAAAAACCGAGTGCAAGAACTTTGAAATTTTGCCAATTTACCTGAGATTAACCGATTGTTCAAGGAGAAGGAGAGCTAATTGACGCTCTGTCTCCAACACTACGCTATTCTCCGTCGTTTGCACTCAACTACTGCATCACAAAACAACTTGGACTATGAAACATAATTTTGCATATATCCGAATTATATGCATGTCAGAAAAACTTTTTGATACAATAAATTCAAACTCAAAGAAACATAATATAAACTTGCATAATTACAACTCAAAGTAAAGCAAAAGTGGTGCAGAAAAGGTAGAGACATAAAGCGTGGGAATGTACCACTATACTTTCCATGTCCTATGCTTGAAGAATATTGATGTTTTGCTAATTGGTAGACATCTTCATCGATTCCTGATGCTCCACCTTCGAGATTAGCTACAAGTACATTAGAAAACTTTCATCACTCGGTAGCCACTTTGATATATAGATTATATATCAATATCTCATCTCTATTAGTTAGAACAATTACATTAATAAAGAAAAACATTCTTATGCAAGTCTTTGTATGTTCATAAGAAACAACGATGGTCATCTTCTTAATAACGAGACAAGCAATGAGTTTCAACATGTATATCTATCATCTATGCTACCATCTTTACTAAACTTTTATCAATTTATATACTTTTCTACATCAGTCCAAAACAATAAGAAGAAGATACCTTGGTCGCCGCCTGTGGAGAACATAAGCTCGCCGCCGCCTATGGAGAACAAAAGCTCACCGTAGAGTGTCTTGCCACTGTCTATGGAGGAGAGAACTTCGCCGCCGATGAGTCTCACTGCCCTCTGTGGAGGGGAGAGCCTCGAGGCTGATGAGTATATGGTGGTGGCGATTTGGCGATTACGATATGAGATTGGGGATTAGAGTTCACAAAAAAAAAAACAAACAAAGCTTCATCTACTGATCGATTTCCATGGGTACAACTATGTTGAGAGAGATATTTACAAGATTAAAGGAGAGATTGCATCAACATTAAAGAATCAGGGTTCTTAATTTTTAGAAGAGGGATTTTTTTGATTTGGGATTCTCCACCACCCTTTTCAACAATTGTTTTTTTAGTTTTTTTTTCTAAACACCATTTCTTTTCTTTTTTTTTAACATATTTTATGTAGAAATTTAAATTTTCTAACTTAATACAAAAAAGACAAAATAATAAAACAAGGGGCATTGTGTTCAAAAAAAAAAAAAAAAAAAAAAAAGGGGCAATTAGACTTTTTACTTAAAATGTAAGTTAGTTAAGTAAGTATTTTTAATATGATGTTAGTCTAGTTATTACACAAGAAATTAGAGTTAGTTTGAATAATTTCTCATTATTTAATACACACAAAATAAAGGTCTCTCTACTGATAAGCAAATAGTTTTAAGCCAAAACCTTTATCCCGGTGACCTTAAATCTGATTTCATAAAGAAGTAAGACATAAGCGATAATCTGATGTGTGGCATTGGAAAATATATTAGTTTTATGTTGAAAAAGGAGAACTAAAACTTTTTATTACATGAAATTTGGAAATACAAGCAAGAAACATTGGAAATAATACGTAGTAGAGTACATCATTAACGAACACGACTCAAACTTGTTGAGAGTATTCTAATCATTCTGCAATGGGCAAGACATGGATCCCAATTTGATGAAGCATGTCACTGGCTTTTCCATAGAACCCGGTGATTTCGTGACCTTCCTTCTCGAGTATGAAGCTCTCGCCTTTCTTGACTCCAAAGGCTCGAGAGGTTTTCATATTGGTCTTGAACCTAAGCATTCCTATAACTCCGGATTCTTTATCATAGTTACCCTCCACCGATATCAAATATTCACTCGGGTACTCCAACTTAAACTGCAGAAACGACACAAAAAAGAAAAACGTTTTAGTAAAAATGCTGATCAACAAGGTTCCTGAAGGATTAGGGGCCCACGGACTCTGACCCTCCTGATCAACAAATGACCAAGAAAACAAGGTAATAAGAAAACTGAAGTTATCACCTCATCAACTCCATTTACTGTCTTGCTCCCATGATCATCTCCAACCACAGCGTGATTGTCCTTATCATAAATAAACTTGATGAATGCGACACCGGACTCGCTGTGTCCGATGTATATATTTCTAATACCATCGAAACCACCATCGTCCCAAGAAGATCCTCCATCACCACCTACTGGTTCAACTTTTTTCACGTCAGGAGTAGAAGGCAGCGGCGCAAAATGTGCTCCAAGCGCATATATTTCGCGAGAATTAGACCGTCCAAAGAATCCAACAAGATGACAACCTTTACTCTCAAGCACAAATTTATTATCAAATGGAGTTCCAAACGTTGGTGAGGTTCTCCCTGTTGATGTTTTGAAAGTCAACGATCTGAACCACGTATGTCCATCTGTATACATAGTTCCTTCAACAGATGTGATAAATTCATTTGGATAGTCAACTTCAAACTGCACAAAAAATAAAAATAAAACAATATATAAAGCTAAGCAGATGAACATGCACTACACATGCTTTTTTGTGGTTCAATTTAAGATTGAATATATAAACGATGATGTAATTTTCGATTTGATCAGTGTTTAGATACGAAGTCAGACCTCTCCTACTTGTCCATCCATAAACCCATGCTCATACGTTTCTACTTTGCCTTCGTTGTTATCATAGTGGATTCGGACACCAGGTACATAACCATCCTGATAATGAACATACACTTTTCTTATGCCCTTGAAAGTACCATCATCCCAAAGGTCGCCATAAGTACCATCACCATGGCATTCCGATTTGGTGAAAGGAGAAGGCGAGGTTGTGAAATATGCACCGAGAGAGTTTAGATTCTTCTCCGCATATCCATGAAACCCAATGATCTTCTCTCCATTTTTCGCTAGTATAAACTTCCTACCCGTGTCGTCTCCCATCAATTCTGAAGTCTTCAAGTTTGTTTTGAACTGAAGTCCTTGGATGACCCCAGACTGATCATAGTAACCCTCAACAGATACCAAATATTCCTTCTTGAGATGGTCGATCTCAAACTGCAAACACCATTAACATTGAATAATAAGTTCTTGGAATCATATTAATTGTACATTTCCAAAGTTATGACATACCTCCTCAGTAAAACCTTCACCCCTAACACCATGTATTGACCCTAATATTTGTTTCCCATCGTTCACATAATCAACTTGGATGTATTGTACACCTGTAGAACCACCTCGTACAGAGATCTTTGTAACACCGTCATGGTCATCTCCATCATCCCACTCCTTACCTCCCTTTCCACCTTTGGCTACCAATTTAGCAGAAGCAAACTTAGTGAAATAAGCTCCAAGGGAGTTGAGATGGGAATCAGAAGATCCGTGAAACCCGATGATCTTCTTTCCTTCAACAGCTAGTACAAACTTAGTACCATTTTTCGCATATCCTATCAATTCGGAGATACGCAAGTTCGTTTTGAACTGTAGCCCTAGAATCACCTTCGAACTAGGATCGTAGTATCCCTCAACAGATACAAGTTCTTCACCTTTAAAATGGTTTATCTCAAACTGCAAAATGAAATTTGGTGAAACAAAATTCAAATCACATCTATACTTTAACATGAAATAGAGGAAATATTAGTTAGTGTTTATCGAAATCATACCGTTTGGGTGACTCCTGGATTCGAATTACGATGGAATAATCCGAATTTTACTTGTCCACTCTTAATATAGTCGAATCGGATGTAATGTATGCCTTGAGGTTCTGCTCGTATATGTATCTTTGTAACATTATCATGGTCTGATCCATCGTCCCACTTATCTACGCCTGCCTTGTTCCCTTGTGCTTCCAACTTTTGGGCCATCTTGAAAAGATTCAAAATAGGTAGTGTTTCATATTAGTATTGAGAAAAATGTCAAAAAAATCTTCAACTTTCAAATTTTGGCCGAAAAAATCATGGACATTCACATTTCTATACGTGTATTAATTATTAGTATCATAATACACATTTATATTTTCCTTTTTTGGTTCAAGTAAAGGATCAAACAAGTTTCAAATTAAAGGAAGAAGACCATTTGCAAAAATAGAGTAGAAGAAGATTCAACATTCTATGATGGAAATCAAGAACTTCCAACTACTATTTAATAACAACTATTTAATTTAAGGATATGAAAAATTGGTGCACACAAAAACAAGTAGAAAGAGAGAGAGAGAGTGAGAGAGAGCTGACCTTTGATTGCTTGAGGAAATATTGAGATGATTGATGATAATGAGACAATGTGCTTTGGTGATTCTTAAGCTTGGGATCAAGATACTATTTATACACATTTTTATCTCTTTTGCAAATACATTATTCTTTTAACTAACATGCCTTTGCTTTCGCATAAGACAAAATGAAATACTATATAATATGTAGATCGTGGTTAACGAGAGGCTATAATGTAAGATTTATTTATTTCAACTTATATCATTTACATTATGGTGTTAATGCGGCAGGCCATATTATTGTTAAACTAATGAACTTTTCACCCACTAAACATGTGTGTAAACTTTCTATATTAAACTTTTTCCAGATCTGGAAAATTAATTCAATTAAATTTATTTGTGTGTTTTGAAGTTTGACTTTCTTTTCACAAAAGATAATTAAATGAAATACTATGATATGTAAATCGTGCCTAGGCGAAGCTATCTTGTAAGATTTATTTATTTCAACTTAACATTTTTGTATACCCTCGGGGTTAATGCAGGCACTAGGCCATATAATTGTTACGTTAATGAACAAAGTCTATATTATTCACCGGTTAACACATGTTTCAAAACTTTTAATATTCGGTAGAGTTTTGACCCGCGCAACCGCGTAATTTTAAAAAAAAATAATTTTACATATTACAAATCATGTTTAGAATTTTCGAGAATCGGGATTATAATTTTCGGTTGTTTCGAGTTTCGGATTCGGATTCACATTCAAAATTTTTAGAATTTTCAGTTATATCGAATTCTGGATTCGGTTTAGATTTGAGATATTTGAACTTTCAGATTTTCTCGGATACTCGTATGGGTTCAGTTCGGATAACATCCAATTCCCAAAATACCGTGAAACAAAACCCGTTAGAGTATTTAAAAAACATCAGATGACTAAACTTAAATTTTTATAGATTATTTATAAATTTTTATAGATTTTTCTAAATTTAATACTTTATAATTTTTTTGAATTTTTGTAACAAATTTTATTTTAGAAAATAATAATATTGTAATATAGTTATTTAAAAAGTTATAGATTTATTTTAAATTTGAAAACAAACTATATTTAAATTTGTTGAAAAATGGTTGATTTTACATTGTGTTGGTTTACAATTTTGATAGTGATTATCTGAAAAGAATATTAAAATATTCTAATATGTTTGTTGGAATATTTAAATGAGTAATTATAGTTATTTTAATTTATTAGATACATTTAATAAAATTTTCAAAATATGTTTACTTTGAAAATCACCATGAAAAAGGTTTATATCTTCTCTTTTAATAAGATAGATGTTCTCTCGGATCTTGAAAATGGATAAAACTTAAATACATTATATATGTATTTCAAGAGTTGTATAAAAAAAACAAATTTCATCTTTGTCATGTGCTTAACATTAATAGCAAATTTCATCTCTTTCTTTGATTTTGGATGTTCTAATTATTAAATTGATCATGTATTGCTTCACATTTATATCTCTTGCTTGCTCATTTTATTTGTGATGATTACTTAATTTACTAAGATAATCGACTAGGTAGATTAATGAAACTTGATGATTGATTGTTGATAACTAGCTCTAGAGAATCATAGTATTTCAAGTCGAATTCGGATTCAGGTTCGGGTTTTGGGTAAAATATTCAGCCCTAATTTGCGTTAGCATCAAATTACTATGTTTTTTGTTCCTAAATTTTCTCTTAGTGAATCCTTTATCCTTTTCGGGGGGCTCTTTCTTAGCCTTTATACTTTGATTAGCTATTTAGGTTCAATAACTTTTTGATCTTTCACGGAAAATTTTTAATCTCATGCATCATTATCTTGGTAATAAATTTCACATGCTTTTAAAAAAACGACGAGGTGGATAAGTTGGAAAATCTGTGGTATTTCTTAAAATTATTATTAACGGTAAAATGTGAAATTTTACTAGTTGATTTAAAATCAAAAGTATTGATATGTAAGAGAGGAAATATTTTTGTAACATCTCGATTCTCTGAAACCGGTCCTTTTTAAGTTTTTGCGTAGACATATTCTAAACAGATAATGCTAGGGAACCATAAGCTAACCCTAATCCTATTTTAATCCTCCAATCATCTCTTAAACAGAAGCCTCTGTTAAACATGAGCATCCATCCCAAAACCAATTGGTCAAGGGAGGAGTAGCCCATGGGTATATATATATCACTTCATGAGTACACAGCTTACCGATGTGGGACTCGGTGTTAACCAACAGCCTCCACCCTCCTTTTGTTTTCGGAGAGAGAGAAAGAGTGAAGAAGAAGAGAGAGAGAGGGGAGGAGTCGTGTCTAAGGAAAAAAGAGAGATGACGGACGTGGGAAGAGGGAGAGACGGAAGCCGAGGGGAAGGAACCAATTGCGAGGGGAAAAATGAGCTGAGTTTGGACCGTCACACTGTGTGATTTCTTTGATTAAGTGCAGCGTCGTGGTCCTAGTGTGGACCCATCAACCGAATCATAAAGGTTGACGAGCCTGGGAAGTCCTTCCTTGTGGGGGCAGGAGATGTGATGTGCAGTGCAGTGATGTGACGCGAATACTTTAGAAGCTTATATGTGCAGTATGCTAATTGTTATTGTGTGATATTTGGATTTAGGTCTAAACTTCTGGGGTTGAACTAGTGTTTGAGTGACGTAGAGTTTGGATGCGTTCTCACTAGGTAGTTTGTTTACAAAATAACTTACTCTCTTTCTCTCTTTTTTGTTTCTGGCGTTTTTTACCAGGTTAGTAAGATAGAAGTGATTATTAAAGATTAAGCTGGGAGTTCTTTGATAGACTTTGCACCATACCACAAGGAGTTACGACCATTGCAGTCTCCAAAGATTTACGACAGAAATTTAGCTAATAGCTAACACTCTCCTCTTGAGACGTTGTGTGATATGAACACGGGCCGCAAACTGGTGTTACATTTTTAGTGCAATTGGTAAATTTTAGTACATCAGTAACAACTCAAACCCGGTAAAATACAAGTGTTGACAAAAAATATTGACCGAACAAAACGGAAACGTGGTCCGTAAACTTGAAGGGCAAAGATATCCTGGTTAATTTATAAGCCACTAGTGGCCCAATACTGTATTGAATTATCATAGATCTCGAGATGATTAATTTACTTCACTAATCACATTCAAAATATGTTGACAAAATATATTGATCCAACCAAACGGAACTTTGATCCGTAAACTTGAATGGCGAGCTATCCGACTGGTCAAATACTATCGTAGATCCCGAGATGATAAATTTATGATAGGTTGTGTAAAAATTCGTTAAACCAAGTTTTTTTATTTGAAAACTACACTGCTGTTTATTTTTATTTGAAAATTACTCTTTTTATAATATAAAATTACGAAAATATTCATTAATATATGCATTCAATATTGTTTAAAAAAACCAAATTTAATTGCAATCGATATATCCTAACATTTTTGATATTCAACACCACATACACATCATCAACATCAACTCCAAAGCTTTTGTTTGTCCTTCTAAACCTAGGCACAACACTGTTATAGTACTCTACAAATCCAGTGTTCCAATCAAATATTTTAGATTCTCTAAAATTTTTGGTAGCTCTTGGATATTATCATTGTAAATGGCACTTCCAAAAACGCCAATCTTTCGGTACGAGACTTTTGCCAACTTTTTTCTAAGTAGAGACATACCAACATTAATGTGTTGCGTCAAACAAATAAAATCATTATTATATACTCATATTCGTTAATGATATCAACTAAAAGTTACTTGCATCTTCACTTAACCAAATCCTTGGTTCAAGAAGCTCTTAGAAAAACTGCTTGTCAGCTTTAATGGTCCCTAAATTGACTGTTATATATCTACATCATTCGAAACAACATAAAGTTACAAATTAATAACATAGAAGCAAAAAATATTATCTTTTATCAAAATACTTACATGTCGATCTTCATCCATGATTCTAGCCAGTTAACTTATTTTGATCTTCTACAGCAATCAGATCATAGGTATATGAGTGCACAACTTTCCTATTTTTTCTCATCCCGACACCGATTTTAATATCATTCTTATTCATCTTTGTTTATTACATTCTTTTGACGGTGTTATGCTAAAAAATTCGACCGAAGAATCTGTAGAGTCCATCGTAACAAAAGATGTCTTCAAATCATTTTTTGTTGTCTGCCAAAAAAAATATTTAATTGATCATATAAATATTTGTACGAGAAAAACAAAAAAGAAAATTTAAAGTTATAAAAAATGATATGTTACCTTGCTAAGTTTTTGTAAATTCTTGAAATTTTTATCAAGTAGTTTTAACTTAGTTTTCAAGTCGAAAATTTCAGAGCTAAGTTTTGTGAATCCTTTGTCAATTTTTTCAACCAACTCCGAGATACAATCTTTTGTTAAAACTTCAATGCATGAGATAATTTTTTTCTCGGTTTGATCTTCTCGTGCTTTATTATTTCCATTGCTTTCTCGGTGAATCATGTACTCCATATCTAATAAAAAAAACATTAAAGTAAAATATACAATCATTGCCATAAGTACTTAGAAGACATGAGAGTGAAGAAGACATAAACAAACGAGAGAAAGAATAAACAAACGAGAGAGTTGATTGTAAAAAAAGGCAACGAGAGAGTTGATTGTAAAAGAGAAAGAGAAAACCTAACTAACCTTTTTTTGATACGTGATTTTTCAAAAGTGTTGTATATGATCGATAAAGTTTTGCTAATTATATAGGAGACTAGAGAGAAGATATATATGATATTTATGAAGGATAATTACTCAAATATTAAAATTTTATCCATGAAATATAAATGATAAACAAAAAAACTAATATTTATCTAAAACAAAATATTAATATTAATTAAAATAAAAATTTTGAATTTCAAAATTATGACTTAATTAAAATATGTAAATCTAAATCAAATGAGGTTAATAAAGTCATTTCACATGCCATAAAGTGTAGTTTTCAAAAATAAATATATAAAGGGTGTAGTTTTCAAATATAAAATCATTTTTGGGGTATTTTTCAAAAAATCCCTAAATTTATTTCTCTAATCTAAGTTAAAATGAATGGTGAAAAATAATCTCAATTAAAATGAATTAGGTATCACATGTCCTTTGTGCCGAAAAGAAATGAAACATATTTAAGCAATGTATTAAATATATACTTATACTTAAAAAATTTATCTATTTGATATTGTGATAATTTTACTTGAGAATTACCAAATTTATCATGTGTATAAAAAACCTAAATATAATAGTATTTTACTACTATTTTTAGTTTGCTGTTATTTTTTATTCTATTGATGATAAAGTACATGATTAACTTCATTTTTGTTGTTAATAAAAATATAATAAACTGATTTTGTATATTCTTTTGTATCTGAAACCACATTATGTAATATAATACTTTTTAATAAACTCAGCTTAAATTTTCGATTTTTAGAAACTGTTAAAACGTAGAACGTATGTACAAGAGATTAAACCTAAAGATGTATTTAGTAAAAGACTAAACTACCCATATACAATATCGTTTAACAACCCTTCTCCCTCTCAAGATGGAACATAGGGATCACATATGTCCATCTCAAACTTAAAGCTTTCAAAATCATATTGTCCAAGTGCCTTTGTCATATTTCTGCCAATTGTGCATTCATGTTGACATTTGTAGTGAAAATAATACCGCGTTGAACAACATCACATACAAAATGACAGTCATACTCCACATGTTTTGTCTGTGTGTGAAACACCGAATTTGTTACCTGCTAGATTTATGGCCGAGCATATTGCATAGCACGATACTTAGCCTCAACCGAAGAACACAAGACCGTCTTCTGCTTCTTTGTTTTCCATGAAACTGGGGAATTGCCAAACTGAATAAAATATCCCGATAAAGAGCGATAAGTAAGCGGATAACTAGACCAATCCGAGTTACACCAAGTTGTAAGTGTCAATGTGAATCCAGATGAAGAAGAATTCCTTGATCTAGATTGGTCTTGAGAAAACGAACTGTCCATAATGCAACCTCCCAATGATCCGTTTTCGGCTTCTGCACAAACAGAGTCAAGATATGAATAGAGTAGAAATTATCAGGTCGAGTAATGGCAAGCTATATAAGGCAACCTACCAAACGTCGATAGCAAGATGGATTCGGATTATCCTCACCGTCGTCTAATGTCAGACAATGATTTTGCTCCATAGTAAACGCAATCAGTCGTGCACCAAAAAGTCCAACCTCAAAAATAATATCCAATATATACTTTCGTTGACACAAATAAATCCTTGAACGACTTTTGACAATCTCAATACCCAAAAAATACTTGCATAATCCCAATTATTTCATATGGAAACAAGTGTTGAGATAATCTTTGAAACTAAGAATAAGTCTTGGAGAACTCCGGATAATGATCAAATCGTTGACATACACCAAAACACTCAGTTGCTCCTTTTGATGATGAAACATAAACAAAGAATAATCTGAAAGACACTGAATAAATTCGTACTCAAGTAATACAAAGGTGATTATAGCAAACAAACATTTAGCGATTTGAGAAGTCCGCAAACTTGCTTAGAATTCTTAGTTCGAAAACAAGGCGATAATGTCATAAATACTTCTTGATGCAGATCACCATGGAGAAAAGCATTATGCACATCCATATGGTGTACTTCCCAGTTTTTTTGTTGCAGAGACCTCAAGAACCACTCAAATTGTTTGCATCTTAATCACCGGTGCAAAAGTTTCACCAAAATCCTCTCCTTCGACATGTTTATTTCCAAGTGCAAACAACTGTGCTTTATATCGCTCAGTACTACCATCAAAACGATATTTGATAGTATAAACTCACTTGCATCCAATCACTTTCTTGCCATGCGGTAAACCCTTAATAGTCCAAGTCTCATTTTCATCTAAAGCATCAATTCCAGTTTACATAGCATCCCGAAAATGCTCATCCAACATAGCTTGAGAATAATGTTTAGGAATAACATTACTCAAAATCGCATAGAGGAAAGCACATGTGTATTGGAGAATCGAGCACAAGACATATAATCATTCAAATGATACTCACATATGTTTTGCAAGGTCTTACACAGGCTGAATCACTTTCTTGAGAACATAGTCAGCTAACTTAACCAGTTTTGTTCATCGTAGCAATCCACGACCAAATTCTTCAACAATTTCAATTTCAGGAAACACAGCTTCAGGAATCTCTGTTGCACTAGACACTGCTGCATCAAGCTCTGTTTCATTCAAAGTTATTGCAGTAACAAGTTGTGCTTCATTCACAATTTTTGCAATAGATAATGGTGCAGGCATCGAACCAGTAGAAAATGATACTATAGACAATAGGGAAATTGACGATTGTTTTGCAGGAGTTGAAACCTCATATAATGATGTAACTAGAGACTCATTGTCGACCACATGAGTGACAGTCGCAGAAGAATTTGCAGCGTTTCCATAGAAGTCCAAACCATTGATGTCATCAGCAATCAAATACATAGGCAATGATGTAGCAAAAACAGAGCCTGAGACAGTAGTATAAGGATATTGATTTTCACAGAAGATGACATCGTAAGAGATTAAAAACTTGTTAGTGTCCTGAATAAACACTTTCCATCCTTTCTTCTCAAATGAATATCCAAGAAATACCAATTTATTACTAGGAATCTCGAACTTTTCACCACGAGTATGTTGATGTGAACATAACAACCGAGTACTCTCATGTGAGCTACACGCGGAGGTTTCTCATATAAGATCTCATACGGGTCTTTCCAAAACAAAAATCATTGTCGGAGTTCAATTGATAATATATTCGGCTGCTAACACACATTGACCCCAAAAATCTAATGGAAGTGAGGCTTGGAAATGTAGAGCATGGGCAACGTTAAGTATATGTCGATGCGTTTGCTCCACCCTTCCATTGTTTTGAGGAGTTGTTATACATGATGTCTCATGTAGAATCCCTTTGCTTTGAAAATAATTGGTGAGACAAAAAAAAACTATATCCCATTATCAATTCTTATCCTTTTAACTTGCATTTCAAACTGTCGATCGACCGTAACGATAAATTGTTTATGTTTTTCAGAAGCTAGAGATTTGTTGGGTAGATCTTGAGAGATTATCAGAAATAGTGAGAAAATATGTTAAATTCCACATCTCTAGAGTGCGATAAAGCCCCCAAAGGACACAATGCATGAGTTCAAAAATACTTGTAGCTTTATATAAACTACTCGGAAAAATGTCACGATTTTTCTTTGCTCAAATACAAACGTCACAAGCCTTATGATCAAACATATTGCTACTAGTACTCCAATCAGAAATAAATAAAAGCTCCAACGCCTTAGAAGATGGATGTCCCAAAAGTTGATGCCAAACTCGATAAACATGCAATATGAGATGTACATTTCCGCTGCAACATCCATGCTCCTCAAGAAATACAATCCATCCTTTTCCTTACACACTCCAATCAACATCCTCGTAATGCAGTTTTTGATAATACACAACGTGTTAGTTATCTGAAAAACATGCTTTCTGGCGAGCTAACGATGATACTAAAATCAAGTGGCACTGTAAGCCATCAACGTATAAACATCATGAAGACCCAAAGAAAATCTCAACTGAGATATCCAATATCGAGTAGAATAGTATATCGATCATTCAAAAGCTTGATAATAACCAGAGACAAATCAAGCTCATTGACTAACGTATCAATTGAACCCGTCATATGATTTGACACCTCTGTAACAATAACCCATGAGGGCTAAAAAATAAAAAATAAAGAAATAGCTAGAAAATTTGCAAAAAGTATAATCCTTTAACTATTAATTGAAGAGTAGTTTAAGTGATTATTGCTTATTTGTCAACTTCTTAAACACTTTCTATTTAATTGTTATAATTCTATTGGTTACTACTTTCTAATATTTTCACTTAAAAATCATATAAACTGACCATCTTTTTTGCCTTGATTTTTTCCATCACTTTAATGGGCCATTATTTTTGAGAAATTTATTCCATCATTTTTTGTGGATTTTTATTAAATAAATGATTCGCTTTTTATTAATTTCTAAACTTTCGAAGTTGAAATTATTTTAAATTTTATATTTTTTTTGTAAGTGTTATTAAATTTCCCAAGCACAAATTTATATATATAAAAAAGCTCAAGTTCTGGAATTTGAAATCCCTTATATGTTAATTGAGAAGTGGCTTAACTGAATTATGTTTATATGTCAACTTTTTAGATTTTTAACATTAAAATTTTATAATTCATTGATCAAAATTTTCTAATATTTTCTAACTAAACCAATCTCATCAAAAAAAAACATTTCTACAAGAATAATGTTTTTACATTTTAAAAGAATTAATTTATTAATTTAACCACCAAAATATATTATTTTTCTCTCATCCAAAAATATGTATTAACAAATGTTATCAAAATGAACAACTCTACATTATTCACAAAAGCAACTAAACTCTATGTTTTTTTCAAAAAGAAAACTTATTAACTCAACCACAATGGTAGACTAATATATTCATTTTTATCTAAACCTAAAAACAGAATACCCAAATGATTTATCACCTAAAATAAGAAATGATCCCTTAACTATTAATTGAGAAGTAATTTAAGTGATTATTGCTTATTTGTCAACTTTTTAGACACTTTATATTTAATTGTTATATTTCTATTGGTTACTACTTTATAATATTTTCACTTAAAAAACATATAAACTGACTATCATTTTTGCCTTGATTTTTTCCATCACTTTAATAGACCATCATTTCATCGGCCATTATTTTTGAGAAATTTATTCCATAACTTTTGCTGGATTTTTATTAAATAAATGTTTCGCTTTTTATTAATTTCTTAACTTTCGAAGTTGAAATTATTTTAAATTTTATACTTGCTTCGTAAGTGTTATTAATATTTTCAAGCTCAAATTTATGTATAGAAAAAAGTTCAAGTTCTAGAATTTGAAATCCCTTATATGTTAATTCAGAAGTGGTTTAACTGAATTATATTTGTATGTCAACTCTTTAAAGTTTTAACATTAAATTGTTATAATTCATTGATCAAAATTTTCTAATATTTTCTAACTAAACTAATCTCATAAGAAAAAATTCTACAAGAATAATGTTTTAACATTTTAAATGAATTAATTTATTAATTTAATCACCAAAATACAATATTTTTCTCTCATACAAAAATATGTATTAAGAAATGTCATCAAAATGAAAAACTCTATATTATTCACAAAAGCAACTAAACTCTATGTTTTTTCAAAAAGAAAATTTATTAACTCAA
Organism: Anastatica hierochuntica; assembly: GCA_900406275.1. Lineage (NCBI taxonomy): Eukaryota > Viridiplantae > Streptophyta > Magnoliopsida > Brassicales > Brassicaceae > Anastatica > Anastatica hierochuntica. The sequence goes on from OVAN01000064.1 coordinate 85,660, forward strand.
CCACAATGGTAGACTAATATATTTATTTTTTGTCTAAACCTAAAAACATAATACCCAAATGATTTATCACCTAAAATAAGAAATGATCCCTTAACTATTAATTGAGAAGTAGTTTAAGTGATTGTTGCTTATTTTTCAACTCTTAGATACTTTCTATTTAATTGTTATAATTATATTGGTTACTACTATCTAATATTTTCACTTAAAAAACATATAAACTGACCATCATTTTTGCCTTGATTTGTTCCATCACTTTAATGGGCCATCATTTCATCAGCCATTATTCGCTTTTTATTAATTTCTTAACTTCCGAAGTTGAAATTATTTTAAATTTTATACCTACTTCGTAAGTGTTATTAAAATTCTTAAACTCAAATTTATCTATAGAAAAGGCTCAAATTCTGGAATTTGAAATCTCTTATATGTTACTTGAGAAATGTTTTAATTGAATTATGTTTATATGTTAACTTTTTAGAGTTTTAACATTAAATTTTTATAATTCATTGATCAAAATTTTCTAATATTTTTTAACTAAACCGATCTCATCAAAAAAAGTTTTCTACAAGAATAATGTTTTTACATTTTAAAAGAATTAATTTATTAAATTTAACCACCAAAATACAATATTTTTCTCTCATCCAAAAAAATGTATTAACAAATGTCATCAAAATGAAAAAACTCTAGATTATTCACAAAAGCAACTAAACTCTATATTTTTTCAAAAAGAAAACTTATAAACTCAACCACAATGGTAGACTAATATATTCATTTTTATCTAAACCTAAAAACATAATATCGAAATGATTTATCACCTAAAATAAGAAATGATAACAAATTAAATTAATGACAAGAATTATTAACATATTTACGTCAAGTTTTAACTCGAAAAGTTTGATAAGATCTAAATCAATAATTTATAGCATCTAAACAAAATATCAAAAGATTTGAATTTGATCCCCAATATATTATTTGACAAGTAGTTTAAGTGAATTGTGCTTACTTGCCAACTCCTTAGACCCTTAACATTAAATTGTTATAATTCTATTGATAAAAAATTTTCTATATTTTCCTCTTCCAAAAATATTAAATTGTTAACTTCACCTACATTTAAAAATTTTAGAATATTCGTAAGATATACTTATATTTTCTTCTATCAACACTTTAAAACGTAATACCCAAATGATAAAAGAAATATTAACTCAATAACCAAGATATATTAATATTTCTCTTATCGACACTTAACAATATACTTTCAAACTAAATAAGAGAAAATATTTTACAAGAAGTTTTCTGAATTCTATAAATGAAAAATTATTTTAACATATGAATAATTACTTAAAACAACTAAAAATCAATTAATATTATTTTATGAATAGACTTCAAAGAATTGATGAGAATTAAAGAATTTTTAATTTTATCAATGTCTACCAAAATTAAAGCAAAATACGACAAAAAATAGTGACAAAATTTATATCATAAATCATAACTAATTTATTATCTTACACTCGATAAAATTGACAATACCCAAAGATTAATTTATATAATCTAACCATAGTATCAAAATTATCAAACAAATCTGGTAAATAAATATATATTTCATAACATTTTAAACATATAAAATTTATTACATCATATAAATATATATTTATAATTTGTTTCACGCACTATGTGCAGATGAACATCTAGTTATTAGTAAATAGGAATATATTTCATTATTAAAACACAAAAAATTTATACTATATAAATTTATTTTATATTTTTTCCCCGCAAAATATGCGGGAAGTCATCTAGTTGTACTATAAATATTGAAACAGTTTAATTTTCTAATATTAAAAAGTTACAAAATTATCAAAAAGGGAAAAAATATAAATTATAGTTTTATTGAAAGAAAATATATCATGCTATAGTAATTTGTGTATCGTATTTACCATATGCATAAACCCAACAATATCTTCGAAATGGTTATGGTTCTCCATTTTCTTTCCCAAAAATATATAATAAATAAGAAAATTAAGGGAACCATAAAACATACAATGACCACATAATCGAAACAAAAGTCCACAAAAGGGGAAACAAAGTCCACAACAGGAGAACCGAAGTCCACAAAAAGGGAGACCAGTAATTTGAACATAAAACTCAAAAACCAAAGCATAAACAATACATATTATTTCTGGTCTTACTACCAGAGTATGGGAGGATCCATGGATCCCGATGAGACCTGTGAGGTCGACAAGGGCGAGGATCCCTGTTGCACATCCTTTGATGGTAGCGAGTGATTTCATCGATCGGACCTCGAAACAATGGGATATCCAGAAGCTGGAACAGTTTATGAACCCAGAAGATGTTCCACTCTTTAGGAGTTTACCGATTGCAAAATCTTTTCATGTGGATAACTAATGTTGACAATATACTAAGTTAGGTCAATACACAGTTAAATCTGGATACATGATTGCTCGAGAGATGATTGTTGATACAGAGGGGGCGAGCTACCACGAGCCGAGTCTAAATGCCCAAAAGAATCACGCATGGAAGGTTGATGCTCCGCACAAGATTCATCATCTTATATGGCAAATTGTGTGTGGCTACGTAGCTGTCACTCATAACTTAGTAAATCGTGGAATTAATTATGCGGACCTTTGTCCTCGTTGTGGGTCTTCGGAGGAGTCAGTTCTTCATGCTTTTTTTGAGTGCCCCACAAGCGCTGCAGGTCTGGGTTTTGGTCCCCTTCTTGACAGTGCCAGAGGTCTTCCCGACTTCGAGTGTTTATAGCAACATGACCTACCTGTTCTGGAGCGACAATGTTGTGAGCATGGAAGGATATGAGTCCTACCCATGAATTATGTGGTTTATTTAGAAGACACATAATGAAAAACTTTTTCTAGGGCTCACAAGGGACGCCCCTAATATTATTAGCCACATTACCTCTGAACGGCGGACACAAACACAAGCCATATGCTTGCGGGATATCTGCTTAGTGGATGAATCCTGGAAGCTATCAGATATACACAGTGGTACGGCTTGGTCGTTGTTTGGAGCAAATGGAGAGTGTACACGGATGGGTTCCTGCAATCAGATTCGTCGGATATCGCCCATACACGCAGAGTTTGAAGCTTTGATTTGGACGAGAGCATGACAACTCACTCTGAGGTTCAAGATTTCAATACTGATAGTCAAGATGTCATTCGTATGCTTGCTCCTTCTAATGAATGACCAGATTTTGCTGCAGAACTACAGGAATTCGAGAAAGTGAAGATTGCTTTTCCTCATGTCAAGTTATCATATGTTTTACGAGGGTCAAACTCAAAGGCAAACCTTTTAACTCGTCTAGCTAGACAACAATCAGTTATTTGTTCTTTTGTTGGTTGTTTTATTCCGGTGTGGCTTGCTACACCACCTCAAATTTGAGTAATAAAATAGCTTTTTCGTGTCAAAAAAAAAACGGAGCTAGATCGCAGGTCAAAAATGGGTACGAATATTAGCGTCCAACCCAAAATTATATGGTCTGGGCGTCAACCCAAAGGTATACAAAAGTGATAGGTTAAAATAAATAAATCTTACATTTGCTTTTTCTAGCCAGCATTTAGATTTTATAGTATTTTACTTTGTCTTTTGTGAAAAGAAGTTAAATCTCAAAACCCATAATGCAATTTAGATGTATTCGTTTCCTTCACAGAAAGATTGTCGGACTCACCGAAAGGATTGACGAGGGTATAACAGATAACTTCCTCAAACGCATTCGCATGAAGTATTTTGCCGACAGTGTACCATTTTGTGATTAATGTTAAGCACATGACAAAGATGAATTTTTTTTTTTTTTTACAACTCTTGAAATACATATATAATGTATTTTAGTTTATCCATTTTCAAGATCCGAGAGAACATGAATATTAAAAGTTTTAAAACATGTGTTACCCGGTGAATAAAATAGACTTTGTTCATTAACGTAACAATTATATGGCCTAGTGCCTCTGCATTAACCCCGAGGGTATACAAAAATGTTAAGTTGAAATAAATAAATCTTACAAGATAGCTTCGCCTAGGCACGATTTACATATTATATAGTATTTCATTTAATTATCTTTTGTGAAAAGAAAGTCAAATCTCAAAATACACAAATAAATTTAATTGAATTAGTTTACACACATGTTTAGTGGGTGAAAAGTTCATTAGTTTAACAATAAATACCGAGGGTAAATGATATAAGTTGAAATAAATAAATCTTACATTATAGCCTCTCGTTAACCACGATCTACATATTATATAGTATTTCATTTTGTCTCATGCGAAAGCAAAGGCATGTTAGTTAAAAGAATATATAATGTATTTGCAAAAGAGATAAAAATGTGTATAAATAGCATCTTGATCCCAAGCTTAAGAATCACCAAAGCACATTGTTTCATCATCATCAATCATCTCAATATTTCCTCAATCAATCAACGGTCAGCTCCCTCTCACTCTCTCTCTTTCTACTTGCTTTTATGTGCACCAATGTTTCATATCCTTAAGTTAAATAGTTGTTATTAAATAGTAGTTGGAAGTTCTTGATTTCCACCATAAAATGTTGAGTCTTCTTCTACTCTATTTCTAAGAAAATAGAAATGTGTATTGTGATACAAATAATACTTATAATAAACACTACCTATTTCAATATATGAAGAGTAGAATCTTTTCAAGATGGCCCAAAAGTTGGAAGCACAAGGGAACAAGGCAGGCGTAGATAAGTGGGATGATGGATTTGACCATGACAATGTTACAAAGATACATATACGAGCTGACTCTCAAGGCATACATTCCATCCGATTCGACTATGTTAAGAGTGGACAACCAAAATATGGACTATTCCATCGTTATTCAAGTCCCGGTGTCACTCAGACGGTATGATTTATAAAATACTAAAACAACATTTCTGTTGATGTCGACATTTTGATTTGTGTTTTGTTTCACCAACTTTTGCAGTTTGAGATAAACCATCTAAAAAATGAACAACTTGAATCTGTTGAGGGTTACTACGAACCCAAGTCGATGGTGATTCTTGGGCTTCAGTTCAAAACAAATTTGCGTATATCCGAACTGATAGGATTCGCGAAAAATGGTACTAAGTTTTCACTAGCTGTGGAAGGAAAGAAGATCATCGGGTTTCACGGATCTTCTGACTCCCATCTCAACTCCCTTGGAGCTTACTTCACTTGGAGTGTTCCTACTAAATTGGCAGCAAAAGGTGGGAAGGGAGGTAAGGAATGGGACGATGGAGCTGACCATGAAGGTGTTACAAAGATCGATGTACGAGGTGGTTCTACCGGTATACAATACATCAAGGTCGATTATGTCAAAGATGGGCAACAGATTTATGGGTCAATCCATGGTGTTAGGGGTAAAGGTTTTACTCAGGCGGTATGTATATGACTTAAAAAAGTTTGATTTTACCAACATAGTATATATTTTTATCTAACTGTTAATGTAGTCTTTGTTCAATAAATGATGTTTTGCAGTTTAAAATCGACCATTTGAAGAAGGAATATTTGGTATCTGTTGAGGGTTACTATGATGACAGCGAGGTCATTAGAGGAATTCAGTTCCAAACAAACTTGAAGACTTCGGAATTTATGGGAGAGAAAAAGGGTAAGAAGTTTAGACTAGCAGAAAATGGGAAGAAGATCATTGGGTTTCATGGATACGCTGAGAATAATCTAAACTCTCTCGGAGCATATTTCACAACCTCTGCCTCTCGTTTTACTAAAGTGGATTACTATGGTGGTCGTGATGCCGATTTTCACGACCTTTGGGATGATGGTACTTTTGATGGAATAAGAAAAGTGTACGTTAACTATGTAACCGGAGATTATATACCTAGTGTCAGGTTCCACTACGATAATGGAGGCAAAGTGGAAGTGTATGAGCATGGGATTGTTAAAGCAGAAGGAGGAGAGGTCAGAATACTTAAAACTATAAACATTTTGGTACTACATACACATATTATCTATACATTAAGAAGAACACTTAGAGCACCATTATCGCAGAAGATAATGGGAATCTTAACCACTTTTCCGCGTGTGAGCCCCACCGAAATCACAAGAAACGCTCCCAGAAATTGTGAAATAAGAAACGGTTTCTGAGTGTTTCTTGGACTGTTCGCGGGCCCCACTGACACGTGGCGACGATTGGTTTACTTTTTAACTTTTTTTTTTAAATTAAAAAAAAAAAACAAAACTTAAGAAACTCAAATGGGTTTGACTGATAATCATGTCTTTAGGGTGGAGTTCCAAGATTTTTTAAAACACTTCCTCATAAATAAATAATACTTGTTATTTTATTATTTTTGTTTAGAATATTTCTAAAATCACCCCAATAAAGATGCTCTAACTAATGTTTTATATGTTTTTGCAGTTTGAAATCGACTATCCAAATGAATTTCTCACATCTGTGGAGGGAACTTTAAGAACGAGGGGACATACATGGATCTCATCTTTGGCATTCAAAACATCAAAAGGGAGAACTTCACCAACATTTGGAACTCCAACTAATGATAAATTTGTTCTTGAAAGCAAAGGTTGTCCTCTTGTTGGATTCCATGGACGGGCTGTCGGTTCTTGGGCTCTCTACGCGCTAGGAGCATATTTTCTCCCGCTGCCTCCTCCTTCAAACGCGGAAGAAGTAGAACATATAGAGGAAGAAGAAGAAGAAGTTTCGTGGGACGATGGCTATTTTGATGGTATTAGAAACATATACATTGGCCACAACGAGAAGGGTGTTGGATTCCTCAAGTTTATTTACGACAAGGGCAATCAGACGGTGGTCGGAGATGATCATGGAAACAAGAATTTACTTGGAGTTGATGAGGTGATTTCTTCAACTTTTTTCTTTTTGTATAAACTTGTCTTCTTGATATCAAATTATTTACTAAGAAGACATTTTGTTTTTGTTCTTTGCAGTTTGAGTTGGAGTACCCTAATGAATATGTGACATCAGTGGAGGCTGGTTATGATGTAGTAGAGGGAAGTGAATCTGTAGTTATACGCATGCTTAGGTTCAAGACTAATATGAGAACTTCTCAAGCCTTTGGACCCAAGACGAGCGAGAGCTTCACACTCCGGAGGGAAGGTCACAAAATCGTCGGGTTCAATGGCAAATTCGGTAACATGCTTCGTGAAATTGGAATCCATGTTCAGCCCTTAGCAGATTGATATCTTTGTATTATCAAATGGTTTCTGGGAAAAGTTTCATCATGTTCTTTAATGTATTATTTCCGGTTGCTTGGCATGTATTCTCAATTTAAAGTAATAAAAACTTTCATGTTCCATTTCAAATAAGTTTTTTTTTTTTTTTTTTTTTTTTATAGAGCTTCACACTTATTATACCCCAGGGTTCTTAACCCAGATTTTTTAAAAAAAATATTAAAAACAAAATCAAAAAATGAAAGAGAGGAGGAGAGACAGTATTTTCAGTATCTTGCTTTAGAACCGACTCTTATCATTTTTTTCTGTTTTTATGTGTTAAATAAAAATAAAAAAATAAATAATAATTATATAACAATTAAAATAATAATATTTTTATTTTTGTAAAACCCAAGTGGGTTTCTTATTATTATATTGTAATAAATAATATAATAATAATAAATAATATATTATTATTATATTGTAAAATAATAATATAACAACTAATCATGCTCTTAGTGTCTTTCAACTACAAAAAGAAGTCATTATGCTATTTAGACACTTAAGTATATATGAAAACCATAAAATCTTCAACTTTTTTTTTTTTTTTTTTTTTTTAANTTATTTTAACATTTTTTTTCTTCTCTTTTTTCCTCTCTCATGTAAGGTCACTTTTTTTTCCAGGAAATAAATCTTTTTTCTTTTCGCTTTTTTATTTTCTCTTTTTTATTTTATTTTTTTATTCTCAGTTTTAAAATTGGTTATTCGTGGTTATTCGTGAATGGTTATTCATGGACAATTTTTCTTTTTCACTTGCCTTCTTATTTTTTTCATTTCTGTCTATTTTATTATCATCATCTTTTAAAATTGTTATTCGTGAACATGATATTCGTGCTTCTTCGTGGACATTTATTATTTTTTCTTTCCTTCTTATTTTTTCGTGTTCCTTCTCAGTTTTAGAAATGGTTATTCTCAGTTTTGGGGATAATTTTATTCCCCTAGGGCCTAACTTTAGCTAGACCATTGGCTCATAAATAACCTCCATGGTTGAATACATTTACCCATGCCTTAGCCAAGGACGCGTAGCAACGCTAAGACCATGTGCTGAGGCTGAACGAATATTCTCCTTATATGATTTGAATCTTAGAGATAAAGATAGATTTATGGAAATATTCCTTAATGTACATATAGACTCGGAACTAGAAGTTATTCATAAAAGATATGAAATGCTCTTATTCGAATACTATAAATACATGAGGAAGAACCCTAATTCAGAGATCGAAAAACTCATTACTCAATACTCATACATTGTAATCGATTATCTTATACGTTAATAAAAGAGATCGTTTTACATCTTTGTTCTTGTTCTCTCTCCCTTAAAGAATCACTCAAAAAACTCATAAGCATTTACCAACAAATTGAATTTTTAAAATAGATATTCGTGGACATGTGAGTTTGGATGTGATACATTATGATCTAGTAAATTCAATACTATTGATGCAACTATTCAATAATTTTATGACAAACCGTAAATATTTTTCATCAATAGATAAGTCCACATAATTCATCAATATATATGTCCACATAATATTTTCTATCAATTGATATTTTTACGTAAATATGTCCACCTATTGTTAATTTTTACATGATCACACAACAATTTTGTAATATTTTTCTCAATTTGTTAACCAATGGTACAACATAAACATTTGGATGAAATAGACAAATTCGGATGGAAACTAACTCACATGACTATCTTGCATAAAAATTTCAGCTCGATCCAATTACGGGATCATTTTCAAATAAGGTCAAACTTCTGACCCATCAGATTGATAATATCTCACCATAAATCAATTTTTTGTTCAAATTGCTTTTTTCTATCCAGAGTCACAGAACACTAAAAGACTAAAATATCTCAAAACACGTTAAAGTTATGGTTAGAAAGTAGTAAAAACCAGAACATATCAATACACAACTGAGAAACTGACATTAAGCAATCAATTCAAAAGGCAGAGGGTACTTTCAAGATTTGTCACCAGTTCGGCTTTTCAATTCCATACCCATTATAATAGTTACCTTCCACACATGACACAGCTGAAATATTCACTTGGATAATCAAACTCAAAAAGGAAAAAGGGAAGGAGAAGTAACTTAGATAAACTGTGAAGATATATCCTACATCGGAAATATGATGGGGACCTAAGTAATATATAAGTAACATGGGCCAATCCACTCATTGCCAATTGGTTTTGAGTTGGAAGCCCATGAAACTTAACATGGTATCAGAGCCCAGATCCTAAACACACGCTGCCCCCACCGAACCAAAATCGGTCCGGCATGGAATTAGTCCAGCCGACTAACCCGAATTTAATCCTATACTGAGATATTGTCGAGATTAATGGTTATACGAACCATTATCTCGAGGGGGCGTGTGAAGATATATCCCACATCGGAAATATGATGGGGACCTAAGTAATATATAAGTAACATGGGCCAATCCACTCATTGCCAATTGGTTTTGAGTTGGAAGCCCATGAAACTTAACATAAACACTTGAAATATTGCGAAGGAAACAAGCAAAGACAATTCAAGCTGAAATATGTTTACATGAACCTTTATTACATGCCATTGCATAATTGAAAACACACACAACAAGAACGTAGCAGAGTAATAATACAACACAAGCAAACTTGGTATATGAGGATGGTTCGTTTGAAAATAGTTTCATATGATTGTTCACTCGATGATTGGAGCGGCATGGATCCCAATTTGATGAATCACGGTACTAGCTTTTCCATGGAACCCGGTAATCTTGTGACCTTCTTTTTGGAGAACGAAGCTGGACGGAGATTCTAGTCCAAAATTTGGTGATGTGCGTTTGTTGGTCTTGAATCTAAGCATTGTTATAACTCCGCCCTCAGCCCCGTGTACCTTATCGAAGCAACCTTCAATAGCTGTTATGTACTCACTCGGATAATCCAGCTCAAACTGCGAAAAGCATGGATATTGTTAGGAATTTTAAGCAAAAAAGTGTAAGAAAACTAATTTCGTAAATAAAAGATCTCAAATTTTTCATCAACTTGCCTCTTCATGAGGAAAAAATTATACTTTTGAAACATATAAAATGTATAGTATTCTGATGAAAATAGATTCATATACTTAAGATGAAGAATAATCGCAAATGTAAATGTAAATGCTAATGCAATTGTAGACAATCGGCGCGGTAGAAACAATAAATGGAAGAAAATGAAGTAGTAGTCATTTACCTCCTCATATCCAAGCCTAGTTTTCTGTCCATGTTCTTTTCCGACAACCACTTCATTAGTTTCGTCCTCATACTCAAACTTGAGAGAGGCGATACCTACATCACCTTGTCCTACATATATCTTCTTAACATTTTTAAAAACACCATCATCCCAAGATTCTCCTCCATCACCACCTTTTCCTTGGAGTTTCTCTGAAGGAGGAGAAGGAGGAGAAGATATGGGAGCGTAATATGCCCCGATACCATCAATACATCTACCTGATCGTCCATGGAATCCAACAATAGCTTTGCCTTTACTCTCCAACACGAACGTGGTACCAGTCACTGTTCCAACTTCTAAGATCCTTCCCTTTGATGTTTTGAAAGTTAACGACCTAAGGACAACACATCCATGAGCTGGGGTATCTGCATAGCTTCCCTCCACAGATGTGAGATGTTCATAGGGATAATTGACCACAAACTGCAACAAACAACAATAGACAGGTTTAGTAAAGTTGGATACTAAAACATTTTTTTTAAAAATCAATAGTAAATGGATAGCTAATAATTAGAGGAATAAGAACAATGAGAACCTCATGTTCTTTTCCAAACTTATAACCGCGCTCACGAGTTTCCTCATCATCGGCTTTGTCGTAGACGAACTTGATATACCTAATTGCAGTACCATCATATCTGACATATACTTTTCTTATGCCATCAAAGTCACCACCATCGTCAAAACTTCTGCCAGTAGTTTGACCACCTTGGATTTCCGATTTGGTTGAAGGAAGCCTGATGAAATATGCTCCAAGAGAGTAAAGATGCTTCTCAGCAAATCCATGAAAACCAATGATTTTCATCCCGCTGGCAGTAAGTAAAAACTTGGTACCCTCATCATTGTACCCTATGAGATCAGAAGTCTTCTTGTTAGTTTTGAACTTAAATGACTGAATCACACCCGTCGATTCGTCGTAGTAACCCTCAACAGCTATCAGGTATTCCTTTTCCGAGTGGTTAATCTCAAACTGCATAAGAAAGAAAGAAAATAAATGTGATCAAAACAAGATTATGTAGTAAAACCGGCATGAAACCGATATATTAGGGATTAATATCTCACATCGGAAGTTGGAAGGATACTTAGCAGTATATAAGGGACATGGGCCACACTTATTGCCGATTGGTTTTAAGTTGGAAGCCACGATAATAGATAAATATTACGTACCGTTTGTGTCATCCCACGACGATCAGCAACACCATGAGTTGCTCTAACAATCGTTTTTCCATCTTTGACATACTCAATCCTGATGAACTGAATGCCTTCAAAACCACCACGTACATGTATCTTTGTTACACCATCATAGTTGTACCAATCATCCCATTTGCTTCCTCCCTGTCCGCCTTTAGCATCCACCTTTAGCGCCGAAGCTTCAATTAAAGAGATTTGTTTTAAAGTTAGTCACTAAATGAGTACTAGGAAATTGTTTTACTTAGAAGTGAAATTCCACAACACATTATGATTTATTTTCCGTCCTCTTTGGTATAAGAGTTTTTAAAACAATAATTTAAAATGGTTTGGCTTTACAAAATTTTAATTTGGATTTGGATTCAAAAAACACTTTTAACTTATTTGGCAATTCTCCGAAGTACTTCCAAATGTACTATTACAAATTTTATTTTTCTAAAAATACCGTTAATATGATGTTTTTCAAAAAAAAACACAAAATCAAACCCAAAATTTAAACCATCGAAACTAAATCATAAACCCAAAAAAAAAAAAAAACCCAAAATCTCTCAATTATTTATTAAATGCAAATTACCAACTTAAACCTAAAATTTTAATTTAGTGTTATATTTGTGCAGGAAAACCTCTTTTGTGGTATATGAAAGAACTACTTTACTTATTTATGTTTATTAATTATTCTAATTTTATACAAATTATTCTTAGACTTTTTAAATACAATTAGTCATTTTCGTTTTAATTATATTATCTTATTCAAACGAAAACGTTTTAAAGTGTAATGTATTTGCTTTGAATTTAAGACTTAGTTATTTATTGTATACTATATGAAAACTATTGTACAAGACAAAATCAAACAAGTGAAGCATGAGTATAAAGAAGCACCTGTTTCTTTAGGAGGGAAAGGAGAGTAATATGCTCCTATACCATCAACACATGAACCTACCCGTCCATGGAATCCAACTATTATATTGCCTTTGCTCTCCAACAGAAACTTAGTACCAGTCACTGTTCCAACTTCTAAGGTTCTTCCCTTTGAAGTTTTGAAAGATAATGACCTAAGGACAATACATTTGTAAGGTTCCGTAACAGCATAGCTTCCCTCCACAGATATGATATGTTCATCTGGATAATTGACCGTAAACTGCAACAACAACAATAATCAGATATGAACTCAAACAATATAAAGAACAAATAGCTAATATTTAGAGGTACAAGAATGGATGAAAACCTCATGTTGTGTTCCAATATTCTTCGGACCGTGCTCACCCAATACCTCATTACCTTCTCTTTCGTAGAAGAACTCAACACGTCTAATCGAAGTACCATCAAAATAGACATTTACTTTCCTTATGCCATCGTTATCACCACCAAGATCAAATTCTTTGCCTGTAGTTTGACCACCTTCGATTGCTGATTTGGTTGAAGGAACCTTGGTGAAATATGCTCCAAGAGAATTGAGATTATTCTCAGCAAATCCATGAAACCCAACTATTCTCTTGCCCGCGACTTCTAATGAAAACTTAGTACCCTCATTGTACCCCATGAGATCAGAAGTCTTCATGTTAGTTTTAAACTGAAGTGATTGAATGACACCAGTGGATTCGTCATAGTAACCCTCAACAGATAACAGATATTCCTTCTCAGAATGGTTGATCTCAAACTATACATAAGAAGAAAAGTTATAAATGGTGATAGTATTATATTGGAGTAAATCATAATACTGCTCTAATACATAAAAGATAAACCTAAACCACTAGTATCGCCACGTTTTAGCCACGAAAAACGTGGCTATAGGATCGTAACCTTTTTTCCGTGGCTAAATCATTCATATAGCCACGATTAGCTACGAAAAAAAAACCACGATCCTATAACCACAATTTAGCCACAAAATCTGTCTATAACACTTTTTTTACTAGTGAAATCCTCTCAGGATTTACTCCAGTAGATTGGAATGAAACCGAGCTCAAAGATTCATTATTTTTTGTATATTTTGCCAGACACAATATGATAACATACCGTCTGTGTCATCCCACGACGAGCAGAGACACCATGGATTGGTCCAACAACAGTTTTTCCATCTTTGACATACTCAAATTTGATGAACTGAATGCCTTCAATACCACCTCGGACATATATCTTTGTCACATCATGATTCTCCGACCCATCATCCCATTCATTTCCTCCCTTTCCACCTTTAGCTTTCACCTTTAGGGACATCTTGTTTCTGATTTTTAAAAAGGTTGTTGTTTTTTTCTCTCTTAGTTAGTCAAATCTTAATCCATGAGGAGAAAAAAAAATTAAAAATGTTATTCTTAGGATGAATTTGTCAAATAAAAAAACGTGAATAAAAATATAGCTATAGTATTTTTATTTATTTAAATAATAATAATTTGTGTTTGTGAAAGCTATTTTACACATTTGACATTGTCTTTTTTTCTCAAGGTTATTTTGTTAATTCATGAGCTTTTTGTTACTGACCTAATTTATCTATTCCAACGAGGAAAAGCATCTACAAGAAGAAAATATTTGAAAATTTTAAAAGTAAGGTGAACCTTATCAACTACCCTCGAATATTAAAAAAAAACTACATTCGAATAAGTGACATGATGACTTAGAGCATCTCCATTAGAGAAACCCACCAAAAGTTTTTAAAAAAATTTTTTTGTCAGTTTTTTTTTAAAAAAAAGTTAAATTATGATCAATCACGTGCCGCCATGTGTCGTGGCGTCCGCGTAAACAGTGTAAGAGTTGACTCTTATTTAGTAGTTTTAAGAGTCAACTCTTACGTGGGACCCACGTTTTTGGTACTAAGAACCTTCCAAAGTTTCTCTAATGGAGATGGTCTTACTCCTAGCTAGAAGTATAACGAAGCAAGTGGTGAGATGGAAAGAGAGAGAGAGAGGGTGAGAGAGAGAGTTTAGAGTTTTAGGGGCTTGAGACGAACTTAAACTTCTATAAGTTTTTTACCGACGGTTATAAACTAATTTGACAAATCATCGAATATCGATAAAAAACTAATAAAACTTATTAGAAAATAAATTTGTATGTTTATACCACTAAACTTGTATGTTAATACTTAATTTTATTATACCTTTAGACGGAAGTCCTAAAAATAAACTTTTTTTAAATATAAGAATGTTTCATCCAAATAGATTTGGTATAACTTACATAAAATTAAAATATATTTACAGTGAATTTGTGACATAACCAAAAGAAAAACCATATTAATGAAACATTTTTAACATCTACGTTACAATCGTTGAAAATTTTGAAAACTAAATTGAAACAAAAACTAAATATTAATGAAACATCTTTTAATCTCTACATTATAATAGATTTTCAGAACTAAGACTTTAATATTATGGTTTATACGACACGGGCTAAGGCGAGTGCCTTTTTTCTATAGCCATAGTCACGCCCGAGAGAGAGAGGAATGGAGAGGGAGGGAGGGAGAGTGAGAGAGAGAGGGGGATGGAGAGAGAGTGAGAGTAAGGGAGAGAGAGAGAGAGAGAAAGAAGGGGAGAGAGAGAGAGGGAGAGGGAGAGAAAGAGAGAGAGAGAGAGAGATAGAGAGAGAGAGAGAGAGAAGGGGAGAGAGACAGAGGGAGAGAGAGGGTACCTGAGAGAGTAGCTCTTATGCGTAGGAGTAGAGAGAGATCAAAAGAGAGCTGATGAAACCAAGGGCTAGGTGAGAGTGCCATTTTATACACAGTTTTTATTGATTGTTAATTATCCTCGTGGTTCGCGAGGCTATATAAATTACAAATAAGAGGAAAACATTTATTAAAAAATAGTAAGAGAAAAACAACAGTTTGTATCCCTTAAATAAAGTTGATTCTGGATGAATTAATTAATTAAGATGCATCACATAATTCTCTTTTACAAAAGTATTGTATAAGTTTCGAGGATGAGTAATTAGAAAAAACACATCCCCTATGCATTAATCCCCTCTCCTTTATCCTCTATCTCCTATACATTAATTAGAGCGTCTCCAATTGTGTTACCCATCATAGGTATCCTTAACTTTTTATTTTAATTACTTTTTTTACCATATTTATAAAAAAATTAAAAAAATAAAATAACCAATCACGGACCGCCACGTGTCAGTGGAACCCGTTAACAGTGCAATGATTGAGTCTTTAAAATTCTTATTTAAGGATCAATCCTTAAAAAATGGTGGGGTCCAACTTGTTTTTTTCTTGGTTTCAACACTAAAAAACTCTTAAGAACCTCCATTGGAGGTGATCTTAGGAAGTTAGTTTGATACATGTCATCACAAAACTCATTTTCAACATTTAAATTACGACATGACAATTTAGAGAATATTGATTGGTTTTATATTAATTCATTATTTAAATTATTTATACATTAATTAGGAAGTTACTTTGACACATGTCATCACAAAAGTCATGTTTTGTATTAATTTATTATTTAAATTATTATTTATGCCAATAAAAAATAACATGGATTTTTTTTCTAAAATACTCTAATTTAATTTTTTTTTTAAATACCACAAAGACTCCAAATAAAATTTATAATGAATATGTATATTTTAACATTTATCTATACACATTATCAATAAATTTCTACAATGAAAACTATAAAAAATAGGGGAATTAGGTCCTATAACCATAAAAAAACCTCATATTTAACTAAATGGTCATCCAAAAAAATGGAGTGTGTATAATGTGTATAAATGCCACTATACACTTGGGCCCACTTGTTTTATTTTTTTTATTTTAATAACAACACAGATCACATAATTTGTATGATCAGCTAGATTACAAATAGTCTGACTATTTTTTCTGTATCATAATATTTTTTTTCCATTTAGTTTTTTTTTTAAAATTAAATAGCTATTCCCAAAACTTTGTTTTGTGATATCTTTTTGGGAGACTTACAAAAATACACCTTTGTATTGTCTGTTTTTCAAAAATACCCCTGCTTGAAAAAATTTTATTTTTACACCTCCCTTTTTAATGAAAAAGCGTATTATACCCCTAGACTAAAAGAAACCCTAAACGTTAAACCCTAAACCATAATTCCTAAACTTTAAACCCTAATAGCTAAACCCTAAACCCTAATCACTAAACCTTAAACCCTAAACCCTAAACCCTAATATTTGAGGTGTATATTTGAGAACCATTACAAGACAGGTGTAAATGTAAAATTTTTTTCCCTTTTAAATGTATTTCTGTAAATTAATCTATCTTTTTTGCATATCATGTTAATTTTTCATTTTCATTTGAATTTTTTTCTTATTATATACCCCTCCCTAAATTTTTGTTCTATGTATATTAAGCTTTTTTTCTTTTTTCTTGATAATTGTCTATGTAATAGTTATAAATTGATAAATTTTTATTTTTGTCCCCCCTTGAT
The DNA here is from genome assembly GCA_900406275.1 of Anastatica hierochuntica. Taxonomy (NCBI): domain Eukaryota; kingdom Viridiplantae; phylum Streptophyta; class Magnoliopsida; order Brassicales; family Brassicaceae; genus Anastatica; species Anastatica hierochuntica. The sequence goes on from OVAN01000064.1 coordinate 102,673, forward strand.
AATTGGTTATTTTTGCAATTTATAGGCACGCAAAAATATTCCGACTACAAAAAAATAGTCTATCACCGTACTGTTTATCATTATTTGCGACTATTTGCAAAATATATATTTGTTTTGAAAAATTCAAAATACGTTAGATAGAAAAAAATCTACTTTTTTGTGTAATTACAATTTTGCTTCAATATATGTATAAATCTATAAATCTATTTAAAATTTAGTGGGGATAAAGGTATTTAAAAAAAAAAAGAGAAACAACCAAAATAGGGGCAAAATAGAAAATTTGCCTCTTAAATTCTTTTTCTTTTTAAATGAAAAATATGGGATCAACATATCCTTAAGTATTGTTTTTTTTGCCATTACACAAATCTACCCTAAAAAATAATGATGTATATTAAGAAAACATGTTAATACATCATGTTAAAGTCATAATCAATAATTATTTCATAACTAAAATAAAATCACTAATTATACTAAATCAAATAAATTATAAATATTTTGAAGATAATTTATTTGTACATTGCGCGGAGAGCCATCTAGTTTAAATTGAAAAAAGTAAAACAGTTAAATCTTTACAAATTAATATTGCAGGGAGATATTTTATTATTCAAAGAGTTATTAATTTATGTAGAGATTATCTAGCTAAAAAGCTCAATTTGGAAGTGGAAAAATTATTGGTTGATATTATTTTATAGAGGTTATATTGTCCTTTGGTATATCGACGAATATGGGATGAAACATTTGATTCAGCCCCTAAATATTTTGAGTTAATATACATAATTGTCTCAAAAAAAGGGTCTTAATATAAAGAACTTGATTCCTTCTATTATAAAAGTTTATAACTCCATAAATTTTAAAGTTGGTCCTATAGGTATATTATATATAGTCCGATTATTTGTTGTAGTCTAAATAATCATGTGGACGCGAGTGAATTGTACGAAAAAAAGGAAAAATGTGTTTTCGAGATAAAGAGAAAATGATCCTTAACATATATAGATAAATTTTTGGAGCTTGTTGAAGAAAACATATAATTATGGTTTTTTCATAGCTAATGATAGAAAAAGAATTGTCAAAGTCGGGTTACTAAAACATCTTTTTTGATAAAAAAGGTTAAATTCATATCTATTACACATCCAGAATTACTCTCTAGGTGGGAAGTGTAACCCGCAGATGGATCTTCTCCCGAATATTTAAATAGATCGTAAACAAATTATTCATATCTGCGTGGCTAAGTGGGATCGAAATTACCAAAACTTGATTGATCTCGTATCCCAACTTATTATACTTGATTGATCTCGTATCCCAACTTATTATACTTTTATTCGCTCGTGGTTGGAAAGGCCATATATATAAATTATTAAATTAATATTCGTACGAAAGAGATCATATAAGATCATATAATAGTGTGATGTATAAATAAAAGATGCTATATATAAACTAATAACGTAAGATCTACTGTATCAATGAAAGAGGTTCTGTATAAAATAATATTTGTACGATGTAAAAATGTATAAATAAAAGAGTGAATCTGAAACTAGCTTAGTTCCAACTTCCAAGTAATATTCTTCGTACCCTCTTCTGGTGAAAAATATAAATAAACTTATTTTGTGAGACCTAAAAATTCTGAATAAATAAACTTATTTTCTTTTGTATTTCACCGTTGAAACCAATTTATTGGTAAGAATTGTGAATTTCATATTAATTCCTTCATATATCATTGAACCAAATTTTATGAATAACTATTTCAGACTAATTAAAATAGACTATCACACCATCTCATATTAATCTTAAATTTCATATTTGAACTATTGATTTTGCGCAAATTTATATAAACTATTGTTTTAAATTTGTTACATATATAAACTTAGTGAGGATTTGATGATTATAGATTTTACAAACAAAAAAATACACTAAATCAACAAATATTTGTTACACTAAAAGGAACGTGAATCATAATTTAGGAAGACAGGATTGTGTAAACACTTCTTAAAAATATTTGGAACAAACAAAACTGTATTAGTGGAAATTTGAAGCCTATTGTTGCCCATAAAATTTGTATTGATGGTATTTCAGAAAATTTTCCTTTAGTTGCAATTTCCCTTCACGTGACATAAGCTTATTCTGTCGGCAAGTCATGTGCGTAAGATTAAGTCACTAATAATTTTTTTTTTTTGCCGGCAAATATTCATTTGTATTAATATCATCAAATGGTTACAAGGTAACAAATGTAGAGGATATTACAACCAGACTACCTTATTACCATTATCAGATAATCTCACATCTTTTGCAAGCTTGTCTGCAGTTTGGTTTTGGTTTCTCTTTATATATTTGAACTCCAGTTCCGGGCTCCATGAATCAATGTTCTGATATCTGCAATGATCGAAGACAAACCTGCCAAACTTCCTTTGTTCTTTCTATGCATAGATTCATTATTCATGAAGGAGTATAAAGTGATATTATCACCTGCAAATGTAACACTTTGATATCTTAATCTGTTCATTTGTAACATTGCTTCACGAAGGGCTATTGCTTCAGCTACTAAAGGAGAAATTGTCGGATCTATGGAGGCAGAACCATGTATTATCTGCTGTCCATCTCTCCGAGCCAGAACCCATCCTATTCCAGCTTTCTCCTGTGATGATGCCCAAGAAGCATCAATGAAGCAAAGCCAATCAGTAGAGGTCCGCAGATTAGGAGTTTCATTAGTTGTGGATCTTAAAGAGTTTGTGAACCATTCTGCCTCAGACTCTATAGTATTCGCCTGCATCCACAATCGCATCTCTAGAAGAGATTTATTTATAACATCCGGGATGCTTAAAGTGCAGTTCTGAAATATTATCATGTTCCTCATTTTCCAAATGTTCCAGCCAAGAAAAGCAGATAGATTATACCATGGAGAGTCATGCTTTTCATATGAGGTTGTAACCCACTGCACAAGATCCTTAAGAGAGGAAGAGAGAACCTGATCATCGGGTAAGGAAGGTGAGGGAGCCAGATTCCAGATCTCTTTTGATACTCGACACATAAACAGAATGTGTTTTAGAGTCTCACTTTCTTCTCCACATAGAGGGCATATGCGATCCACTCTAATTTGTCTGCTTTGAAGGGTTTCAGCCACAGGTAGGCTGTTATGAGCAACTTTCCACCAGAAGTGTTTAACTTTGGGAGGAGCTTGAAGATTCCATATCTTTTTGTAATCAAAAGTTGATTGTTGAGCCTGTTGAGTGTCACCATTATGAAGCAGATAATATCCAGATTTGACT